>LQNS02277217.1:15980884-15995834 GCA_001587735.2 Parhyale hawaiensis
AACTGCAGTCAGTAAACTGGGACGTACTTCTAAATAACTCAATAGAAAGTGAAAGCATCAATAAGACATTCGAAAACATTTTATTAGAAAAGTGCATGAAGTACCTTAGCCCGGCAAAAAAAAAAATTAATAAAAATCGATGCCACAAATTTCGTAAAGGACTACTTAAGAAACGCGCAAAACTCATCAAATACAAAAAATCAACGAAGTTACTGCAACGACAATCCGAGTGCAAAAAGAAGCTAGATGAGATAGAACGTCAGCTCGCGAGATCACACGATGACGAAAAAAAAACGATGAAGAAAAAACTTCAACAGATAGCAGGAGAGGAAAATATTTTGCATAGACGACCCTATACCTGTCTGACAAGCAACAAGTCGTTCAGCTAACTGGTGAAACTGCATTAAAATGTATTCTGTGTCGCCAAGCGACCTTGAACAAAAAACAAACCGTTATAGTGACGCAAATAAGAAATGCATTCAATAGCTTAAGACATTGGTTATTAATTTGTGAAATCAGTGTCAATGAACTTTAAGACCTTTTTGTATCTTAAAAATAAGGATTGTCGCCCATAGCTTGCTGATAAACACATCCCTTGCATCACAATGAGCACTCTGCTTCTTACTTAAGATCTTACGCCTGGAATTTACGGCTGGAATTACTTGTAATAAATTATTGTCATACATTCATTTTTCATAGCCATCACTTTCATGTTGCCCTTTTTAATGCAAATAATATGCTTTTGCAAGGTGCCACTTTATCTCCAATTATTAAATAATCAATATGATTTTAACTTGGGTCCAGTGGCAGCTCATGACTACTGAAGTGAGGCGCAGCACATTTCCATATCGGGGCATTCGTCATTTATGACTTTTGACATTACAGAAGGGGGAGAGTGGGCTAAGTTGATCCAAGGGATACTTTGGGCCACCGCACCTGCAAAAAAGTAACAGGATGAATGAAATTGAACAGAATCACCATCCATGCTGGCAATTTAGCCTGTTGACCATTTTAGGACACTATATGGCAGTCCTATATGAAACTATATGGCCATTTTATAGAAACGCAAACGTGTAATTTGATGTACGAAGTAAAAACTTAGTGTTGTTGCACAGTGGCGCGTGGCGTTGAGTTTTGCACAAAAAATAATACTGAGCGAAGTAAGGCTTTATGAGTACATGTGCGTGTTGATGGCCAGTGGGTAGCATGTCTGTTGCTATGACCGATTTATTGTGTTTAGTCAGAGTAGGGAAACTTGTGGCACACGAGGTGGAACAACCACAGTGTAAAATAACAATATTTGTTCGATATTATATATAAGGGATTTTTCCGTAGAATGAATAATTATGGCTCAACGCCACATCGGCAGCCTCTCAACGACATATATAATGCTTTTATGGTGAGAAGTAATGCTTGCGGAGCATGCCGGATCACAAAAAGTAAAATTGAATATAATGAGCAGACTACTGAATAGCATTAAAATAAGTCAAGACGTTAGTGAACAGACAAAGTATATGGGAGGTATTAAATATAATTTAGAATATTCATTTGTGGTTGATGCAAACTATGACATTGATAGCACGATGTAAATGATAAATTCATGGGAAATATATACGAGAATCATTCAGAGGGAAAACTATTCTTCATGTTCTGCACAGTGCTTCTCTGGAAGTGAACAACGGCTAATGTATTAGAGGAGTATATATACAGCCAAAGACTTAATTACTAAGAGGGAACGCGGCTTTGCATTACGAGTAAAGTTATTATTTGTCTGAATATCGGTATTTTGCATAACCTATTACATAACCTGAAAAATGTTGAGCGTGTCACTAAATCTGAATTCTTAGGGAACATTTGTTTCCTTTCACGGAATTCGTTTGATATGGCGCGAGCCGCACACCTTGGGCCAAATTACCAAAAGGTAGGTAATGCCGATGCCACACGCTAGCCAAAAGAACGAGATTGTCATCTTTTCGTCTCAATGCGTTGATGGGCCCGTTTAAATAGCGCACACTTGCAATATGCAAAGAATTTTGAGGTATAAATCCCTTCAGATATAATGATACGTCCGAAAGTTAACTAACGGCCCTTGCGGAGTAAAGTGAACTGACGGTAAACATTTTCACACTATTTCTGGCAATCTCAAAGCTGTGTCTGCAGGAGTTCAACATAACGTTCGGACGAAAAGATAACGTTACTCGTTCCTTTGACAAGGTGGGGCATCGCTATTAGACGAGCTTGTTCCGCTAGTCTTAAGATTGAATAGGTCAGAGTGTAGCAGTGTTCCCACGAGCTGGTACTCCTTTTTCAAATATATGATAATGAGTGCTCTTTAAATAGCATTGATCTTAAGAGAAGTCACCAAACTTCTTTG
Source organism: Parhyale hawaiensis (assembly GCA_001587735.2). NCBI lineage: Eukaryota > Metazoa > Arthropoda > Malacostraca > Amphipoda > Hyalidae > Parhyale > Parhyale hawaiensis. Next base: position 15,983,259 of record LQNS02277217.1, read on the forward strand.
AGTCCAAATAAACGCTAGTAGAACAAATGACCCAGCAGGCCTTACTCTCCTCTAAGCGTAGAAGAGTTGACCTTATAGGTAAAATAAGAGACAGAGTTGCTGTGCCAATTCCAGTAGTGGATCGCGGGCGTGGTAATAAGGGAAACATTCTTGGCGTTATTATGAGTTGTGGCGACAACAAGAACTGCAGTATCGCTAAAATAAACGGTGTTCTCATAGGAAGATATTCCAGTAATCAGTTAGACGTTTGTTTTGAACGGCTTCTCAGCGAAAATGACTTCAACCTAAGTACTGAAATTTGCCTACGAGAGGCAGTGATTCAATCGTTGAGAAGTGGAGGACAATGTTTCGTGAAGTGCTAATGCAATGGTGCAATTTTAATGAAATTGCAATTGTGTTTAGGCGCGACTTCTCTGCGACAGATGATGTCACAACAGTTTGAGCTGCTCCAATAAATAAGAGTGTGTTGGTATGATAAAAGAAGCACAATAGGAATGAAAGGTTTTTAACAATATGCAGATTTTACTGTGTTTTCATTGTGCTGTGTTTAGAATTCAATAAAAAACTAGAGCACTCTGACAGAGCATACCTCCGCCAAGCAAGGCAGCGGTAACGAAAAATTCAAATCGGCTCTGAAACCATGATTTTCTTTGTATTAACACCAAAATAGGATCACTTGCGCCGTTTGATAATATTGATAGTGCATGTAATTTCCTTGGAGATCCGATCATAGATTATTGAGTTATGCTGCTAACAAACATTTCAAAAAACAGAAGTCAAACACACAAACGGACCAACCGATCATCACCAAAATTTAATCAATTATGTCTTTTAACATTACTAAAAATTTCTGAAAATTTCATAGAGATTCATTCATAGTAAACACAGCAACAAACGAATAAACATATCGTCACGAAAATATGATCACTTACTCTCTGTACCAAACCGAACAACTCATGTAAATTTCATGAAAATCCGTCCTTTACTTTTTAAGTTATGGCACTAACACAAAATAGGCAGACAAACAAATGGATGGACAGATCTTCACAAAAAATTAATCATCTGTTCCTCCTAGCAAACCAAACGACCCATGTAACTTTCGCCAAAATCCGTCTAAAACTTTTTGGGTAATCTTAGTGACAGACAAAGAGACAGAATAACAGTCCAATAAACCCAACGAAAACATAACCTCCTTGGCGGAGGTAATCAAAATTATTAATGAAATATCTTGAACAATATGTTCATTGTACTGGGTATAGAATTCACAAAAATGTAAATGAAATATGTAATTATCTTTAATTTAATCCTTTCGAATCAAATTTCGAGCTTAATTCGAAATTTATGGGCAGAGGGGCTGAATAGCAGCCTATGGTAGGCAGTGTTCGTCACCAACCTTCTCGAGCACACATTTCGAATTTAATTCGAAAATTATGGGCAGAGGAGCTGAATCGCAGCCTATGGTCGGCTGTGTCACCACCCTTGTCAAGAACGCATGTGGTATTTGATTCAAAACTTTTCGAGACCGCGGATAATTAGAAACGGTCATTTCATGAAATGACTAGCGTTTTGTTTTAGTCATTTCATGAAATGTCTAGGAATTCTAGTCATTTCATGAAATTTTAGTCATTTCATGAAATGACTAAAATTATTAGGCACTTTACGAAATGACTGATTACACAGTCTGGCAGTAACATATACAGCGGACCTGCTCGATTTTGTTCATAATTTACTAACTGGTTACGCTGATGATGTTACTTAGCTGGATGTTTACGATAATCCTAGTAATAGGTTGGAGGTTTCAGAATCCATTCAACGTGATTTGGAAGTGACTGATTAATGGTGTTCTAGGTGCCGCCACGGTAGCCGAATGCTTCCGTTCCTAGCTCTAACACCTTATATCGCTCGCAGGTTCGATGCCAACTCAGGCACGCGAACTCTTTGCAGATCTAGGTGTGTTGACTCGGCAGTTGTGTACATGCACTGCGCCGCAGTGGCACTTACTTTCCTCACAGATGAGGGGGGTGGGGTGTCTCGGGTCAGTTGTTCCTTCCGTCTTATTGGCGCCATAGTTCTTGGTGAGCAGAGGTCGACTGCAACTACACTTACTCCTCTGGAGCCAGTGGGCCTATACCCGCAGCACAAACCAGTGCATGTGGGTTTCCCAGGTGAGGGTGTGGTCTAAGTTGACTTTACCTTACTTTGGGGGATGAGGGTAAATGATGGCAAGACTAAGAATATGCTCGTATCTAGGTCATATAGGTACAGAGAGACCTTTTCCCGCACTTATACTGGATGGTGTGTCACTTCCTGTTCTGTGGTTAATGGCTTGGTAATTAATCTTGGGTGTCAATTTTGATTCAAAGTTGACGCTTGAGCCTACATCCGTTCGGTTGCCTCACGAGCATCGCAGAAAATCGGTCTAATGCGAAGTGCTTGGAGGGTGCTGGGCTCGATGGAGTTGACACTTCACTGCTTTAATTGCTATGTCCTCCTCCTTCTGGAACACTGCCGCTTAGTCTGGGGTTCTGTTGCCGTTTGTCATCTGTGTTTGCTCGACAAAGTGGTTCGTCGATGTGCGTTCTTCCTGGATGGTGTTGAGTCTTGTGATCTGGCGCATCGTCACAGAGTTAGAGGGGTCTGCTTTTTGTATATTTGTAACTGCCCTATAGTCATAAACTGTTTTGATTTTCTTCCGGGGCCAATTGTTCGGGTGAGGTATACTCAGCGTACTGGTGCTCTTCATGAGTTTGCATTGGAACTGGCACCATGCTGTACAGGTCAGTATTCTCGTTCGTTGTTTCCATCATGTGTAGTTGTTTGGAATGGTCTTGACGGCTCGGTCTTTGTAGCTGCAGGTATTGGCAGCTTTAAACATTCTGTAAGCAGAGCTGTTCTGTGATCTCTGATATCTTTCATTTTTTTGCTTGCTGGGCTGGTTGCGTGGGGGCTGTTAATCTTATGGAGTTTCTTCTGTTCCCACGTCGCCAGTCTAGTGCTTAATAATAATATAAGCAATGAAGTCGTCGCACATACCTGGCAGCGGGGGTATGGTTACTGAAATTCCCTTCTTTCCCACAGCAGAGCTTCTTTTGTTCAGAGCTCACTAGTCTTTTACCGAGTAGAACATCAACGATAGGAAAAAAGCAAGATTGCATTCACAGAGGCTATAGGAACAGAAGCATAAATACGGGGGTGTCGATGAGGTAATTATTATCATTAATGCTATTTTTATCGGTATTTGATGAAGGCCTGAAGCTCTAGGCGGCGAAAGCACGTGCGACCATTTCCTGCGTTTTGCTTCATTTGCAACATTCGGTAATCCGGCAACAGGAAGAACGACGAATAAGAAGCCAGCATCAAGAGCCCGTCACAAAATTCATCGTACTTTCACGTCACTAACTTTTTACTTCCCAGTAATGTAGATTTGAACGCGCAGTCCCTCGAAGTCGAGGATTTTGACTTCTCAGCCCATACGCGCAAAGCTCTCAAGTAACAAGAACTGGGATCAGTATACGACAGCAGTGCCGCACCGACACAAAAAAGGTGGGCAAAACCAAAGTAGTCGCCCATAGCTGCGCTCGTGCCTGCCATTTTCGTCTCTCCCGGAAGCTGAACAAACTTTGCTTGCAAAAAACACTTTTGAGAGCTCGGATAATTAGGCTAATTTCAGCAGCAGACACACTCAAAAATATTTAAAACGTGCGAGGGAAGGTGTGACAGTGAACTGTGAGGGTATTCGCGAGATGGAACATGCTTTAATGATCCTAATTACATATCAGCAGTGTTGGGGCTTTCAGCAGTTATGGATTTTTGATAGCACGGTGCAGGTGCTGCACAGTTCGATGCCAGGATCTTTGTAGTTTTGTAAGTTACCGAGATATTTCTATTCTTGTTAGCTAGATGATGGCTACCCACATTAGAGGAGAGTGGGGCATGCTGGGATATTTTTCTACTAGTGTTTATTTAGACTCAAAGAAGTTTGATGACTCATCTTAAGATCAATGCCATTTAAAGAGCACTTATTATCACATATTTGAAAAGTTAACAATTCGCTTTGCTTGGACTGTTTGTGCTGCACTAACACCCAAGCGTTGGTTAATAATATTGGATTGTCGTTGGTTGGGTTGGTCACTTTCAGGAGGATGGTGGGATGGCTCGTCAATCAACCATTTAGTGTGCAGTACTGACTATGGTATTTCTTCGGCTGATGGTGGTGTTTCTTCGGTGGATTGAGATTGTTCTTAGGCTGCTGGTGGTGTATCTTCGCATTGTGTCGTTTCTAGTACGCTAAACTTGCAAGTAAATCTTGTTCGGTCTCCAGTCCACAAATAACTTCGGACGGTAGCGACGTTGACGTTAGTCGAACACGGGCACTGGTCCCAAACATTGCAGCATAAGAGCTTTTGTTGATTGCAGATTGATGCGAAGAATTTTTTGCAAACTGAACGAACTTCATACCCATTGTTCAATCTTTTGAGTTGTTATCTGCCATCCAGCTAGGCCACAAGCGTGTCTTTGATATCACCGTTGGCCAGTGTTGAACACTGCTCACATATTTTGAACACGAGCATCCTGAGAGCAGCTGAACGATCCATCCCAATTAAACGAGTTCGTATCAGTAATGATCCCCTCTGGATGAATCGGACAGTCAAATGCTTCATTGCTAGGTGACAAGTGTGTTGCAAAGCCTGGAAGCGTAATCCAACAGAAGAAAACAGGTCCAGTCACATAAGGGCATGTCGGGATGTGAAGAGAATAATCAGGACTGCTAAAACGGAAAAAGAACTATCCGTAGCTGCTTGGCAAAACGCAACCAAAAGGCATTCTATAAATATGTAAATGAAAGACGTCTCAAAAAAGAAACCACAGGGCCACTCAACAGGCCTGACGGTGGAATCACCAATTACCTAAGACACAAAGCCACTATCTTGAACGATTATTTCACCTCTGTATTTAATATTGAAAATGTTAAGAATATTCCTGAACCAGCACCGATGCAAGTTGCTCCAGTTAACACCTGTGTTTTCTCGGAGATCGAGACCCTTCAAGTACTGAACCACCTAAATGTGTATAAATCCACTGGCCCAGTTAATCTTACTCCACGTGTACTACGGGAAATGGCTCCAGTCATCGTGAAGCCACTGCTCGAAATATTTAATTGGTCTCTAAGAACGGGAGAAGTTCCGCAAAATTGGAAACCAGCTAATGTGATCCGATTCATAAGAAGGGGGATAAGAAAAGCCCCAGCGACTATCGATCAATCAGTCTAACATCGGTCGTCAGCAAAACCATCGAACGCTTCTTGAAGAAGCACATCACTGATCACCTGGTGATGCATCAGCTAATATCCGACATCCAGCACGGCTTCCGAAATGGAAGAAGCAGCTTAAAAAACCTCTTGGACTTCTTTTCGAATGTTACCGAAATTAAAGATGAAGAAAAGGGTGTGGACCTCTTGTACCTAGACTTCCAAAAGGCATTTGACAAAGTCCCCCATCAACGGTTAATGAAAAAATTGAAAGCCCATGGCATCCAAGGAGACTATTTACGTTGGATCCGGGGATGGCTTACGGGTCGGCAGCAGCGACTGAAGCTTGAAGACGAGACAAGCGAGTGGACGCACATGTCATCAAGGGTTCCACAAGGAAGCGTGCTTGGCCCACTTCTGTTCTCAATTTACGTCAATGATCTCGATCTTAACATCCGTAGTAAAATTAGTAAATTTGCGGATGATACCAAACTATGTCATCCTAACACGAAAAGAGCCGTGCTCCAGCAAGACCTTGACCACCTCATGGAATGGAGAACAACGTGGCAGACGAGCTTTAATGTTGACGAATCTTCTGTAATGCACATATGCTGGTGAACCCTTCAACCCCTTTGAAAATGAACGGGACGGTATTGGCTGCTGTCACCCAACAACGTGACAAAGAAACTACAACACAGTCAGCAAGTTGACAAGAGTGTGGAAATGGCAAGCAGAGTAATGGGATTCATTACCAGAATTTTGAATACAAGTCCAAGGACATCATCATTCCCTTGTGCAAGGCGTTAGTGCGGCCACACCTAGAATTTGTTGTTCAATTCTGGTCGCCACATTTATGTAAATATATCGATAATATGGAAAGAGTGCAACGCAGAGCAACGACGTCGATACCTCAGCTGTGAAACAAGCCTTACGAATGTCGCCTAAAAGAACTGGGCCTGATCTCTCTCGAGTAAAGACGACTCAGGGGGCAACTAATAGAAATATTCAAGTATTTGAATGGCTTCAACGAAGTACCTACAACGGGACTTTTTGAAAGAGACGTTGATGACAGCCTGCGAAACAACGGGCAAAAACTCAAGCATATAGCTAGAAGAACAACTTTAAGTCAGCAGGTCTTTCGGCATTTCATAGTGAACATTTAGAAAAGACTCCCTTCCGACGTTGTCGGTGCGGAGACAGTCAATACGTGTAAAATTCGTCTTGACAAACATTGGGAGAGACATCCTCTACAGCTATGAACTCCTATTCCAGGAGTCGCAAACTCATAACGGCCAAAGCTACCGAAGCTAATTTAATCCATTTTCTCTTTTCCGCTCCGACTACAGAGATAGACGTCTCTTAGCTCGCTTTTTAGCAGCATTTGATCATGCTCACGTGCATGCATGATCGTCTCTTTGACTGAGATTCTTCCCCCATTTTTCTTCTTTCTTTCTGAGTTCTCTATTTTTCTTCTGACGTAATGGCAATAGCTCATAGAGCGCCGATGTGTCGGTGTCTTTTTGAGAATGGGCCTGTTGGTTCGTCTACTGCCGCCTGTCTAATCTAATCTCATCTGATCCCTGACTCTGAAGATGTGTCGATTTCCCATGGGTGATCTTCAGGTAGGGTCACAGGGTCGCAAGTTCTGTAATAACAGCGGCGGTAAACTCAGAACTATTTTCCGATTGGAGAGTAACTGGTGCACCTATCAGAAATAAGATGTCCGCTAGCTGTAGCTGGAAGGCTACTTCAGTGGCTCTTTTAGAAGTAAGAGACTGTAGAACGCAGAACTTGGTCAAATGGTCTTGGTAAACCATGATCAGTTCAAAACTGTTGTGTTGCACGGATTGCATTTCAATCAAGTCCATTAGTCCTCTGGAAGCAAACTAGGTTATCAATATCGGTTTTGCAACCATTCCTTTTGTCATTGGACATTTCCTCTTTTTCTGGCATTCCAGGCACAGTGACTTGAATAGTTCGACGACATCTCTCAAAATATTGGCATACTTCACAATTAGTACCTTCATCATCAATCATTTCTAGCATGACCCGTTGCAACATGGGCATTCTTGATGATGAAGAATGTGTCTTCAATCTTAGCGTAGTAGACTGGAGGTTCCTTGGGTGTCTTGGGCTTCTTTATAAGTTTCTGCACATCACCATATTTGAGAATTTCATACTTGCTTGGCAAGTAATATCCATGGCTAGAGTTGGTTTTTGATGACTCACTGACAGCCTTTATGTCTTCAATTGTCTTGTGGTAAATATCCTTGGGAATAGATACTTCTGACATTTTATTGTACTTCTCCTGTAAGTTATACAAAATCTCAACTCTACACTTTCTGCCATTCTTTCTAAATACAAAATGAATACTGAAATAAAAAGAGATATAAAGATATATATAATGATAAAGTTTACTGCTATATCACATTTTGCTTAAATCCTAACAGGCATGTCGTGCAACGAATGTGGCAAAAAAAAAAGTAATTTCATGAAATGACTATAAATTTTAGTCACGGCCTTCACGGTCATTTCATGAAATGGCTAAAATTATTAGGCACTTTACAAAATCACTGATTACACAGTCTGGCTGTAACATATATACGATGAACAATAAAGGGCTCAGAACATAACTTGTGGGACACCAGAAACCACAGCCAAAAATTCACTCCTCTTCCCATTAACAACTACACGTTGGCGTCAGCCAGATAAAAACTGACTAGTAACCGCAAAAAGTGAACCATCACTACCCATCAATCTTAGCTTATGGAGCAGCCCAAGGTGATTCTTGCCATCAAAAGCAGCACTGAAGTTAAGCTGGAGCAACCTTGCCTCGTGACCCGTATCAAGTGCCAGCTGCAACACATGAGAAATGTGAAGCAGAGCATCATTAGTTCCCAAGCCCTTACGAAAACCATACTGTGTTGGGGGAAGGACACCCTGCTTCTCAAGAAAGCGACCCAAACTCGACACAACCAACCTCTCGTAAACTTTTTGCAATACAGCTGTGATCGAGGTGAGACTATAATAGGAGGTCCGAGATGAGACAGAACCCTTCGGAACAAGCGTCACACGAGCAACACGCCGAAATTCCAGAAAAGAGCCCAGTCGTAATATCCGACCGAGCACTAAAGCAAGCGGGGTTGCGAGCCCATCAGCCACCCTCCGAAGAAGGAGAAGAAACTTACTCGATGGATCAGTGCCCCCATAGGGGTCCAGATCAAAAAGAAGGAGGTGCACTTCAGAACTTAAGAAGATCTAAAAGCAAAACCGGAGAATCTCGTCTCTGGGTCATACGCTAAAAGAATGCGCACCCGGTCCCGGCTTTGCTTCCCATCAAAAGAAGAACTTGGTTGGCAGTTATTTCAGTACTCAAATTTCATTCACTTCTTTTCCATTGAGCGTGATTCGAGTCGTGATGTAGAAATAGCCATACACATTACAGACGTAATCATATTAAATTATTTACTAGGTTTAGCAATTGCATTGTAACATTTCATTTTACATGCGCGCACGTGTGTGCTCAGCCCTAAAAATTAAAGCTTATTCTTCGTAGTGCTAACTGAAGTTTATTCTCTTCAGGAAACACTTGTTTGCAGTAAGCAGTGGTACGGTGCATGTATGCCACAATAAAAGCAAAAGGAAGCGAAATATCTTCTCTCTTCAGCGTAGGCCACGGTAAGTCCGATATCGATACAGAGGTGGGTTGTTCGGTTGTATATACACAAGCTGTGAATCTAAATATACGAGATCGATCTTTGAGGTCGTCATCTTCCCCTTCCTATCTGCGACGCTGTGGACAGTCATCCGTCTGACCTTCGCCGCATGGTGATGTCGGGGTGCTTATGGACCTTCGTTGAGGAGAGCAGATGTTTGAATTCTATTTGCTTCCATTGAGGCTCACATGCACCTCACCACTATTATGTGCTAGTGACAATTATCTAAAACGGATATATTTTAGGTTTGTGACCGGGGAATTACTTTTACAGCTTAAAGGGTGATCACAAACAAGTAAAATGCACTTTTGCAAATCCCGGTATAAGGCTTGTCTTGCATGTATCCACTGCGCCATAGTTTAGTTTAGTTGACTTACTTATTGCAATAATGCACCGCATGTTGCGTTAACACGTGGCCATGAAGTCGTTAATATAACTGTAGAGGCACCTAAGTATAAAAGCCAGCATTTAGCCCTGGCCTCCATAGACACAAAGTTTCTAAGCCAAGCCGAAGAAGTACGCTCATTAATTTTTTGTCATTAATGCCAAAAGAAAATCCGCTTATGCTCCTAATGTTCTATTCATTCTATTAACAATTATTGCTCGATACTGAGGCAGTTACTAAGTGGACCAAGAATTTGATTCTCCTGTTGGAATGTATGCTCAACATTATACATACATACGTACATACATGCGTAAGCTGCAGTTAAGTCTGTTAAATATCTCCTCAGGGTTATATATAGACTAGACTGACGCTAGAGGGGAAGATGGAGTTACGGCCCGCGGGTCATATTCGGCCTTTTAGTTGTTTACAATACAGCCCGCTGAATAATTGAGGTTATATGAACCCATTTTAAGGGCCTTTTATATGATTGATTCTGAAATTGCATATCTGCAACAAAGATGTTTTGGTAAGAGTGAACGTGTCAACAACATATTATTTTTTCTGTTTCTTTTTCATGTATATGCATCGGTTGCTGGCCTGGCCCACCTCCCACTACAGCTGTCAAAAGCTCACTGAGATTGGCTGAACAGACAGTGTCGCTCGGAGCTTTGGACCCTTACACGGTAGACACACCATGTTCTCTAGACGTCCAACACCAGCTTCGCTCCAACAGAATGTAAGATACTTTCAGTCGTAGCCACAGAAAATTTATTGATCCTAATGATAAAGTTGACACCACACTACCCTCTGTGTAAGATTGTCAGCTCGAGCCAAGTTCATTCTGCAGTGCCGCACACGTCATTTCCAAAAGATATTTCATATCTAAAAGGCCCACCGGGATACGTGTCTCCCTGACTCCCCAGAGCCAGCCCGCCTCTCTTAGGTCTGTAATTATTTGAACGGTTACTATACAGAGCCGTTGTACATAATAAATTAAAAATGACCTCAGCGTCAGTTTGGCCCTGCTCGACCCTTTCTCTTCTGAATTTATTCCATCAAGATTGAAAGCCATTACGCTTTTAAGTAGCTGATTGTTCTCTTAATATCAGTACTTTACTATTTTCTAGCCAAAACAAGCTTTGTCCAGCAAAATAATACAGCTACCCACTTGAAACCCATTTTACACGATCTTTTCTTTCTCATTAAACCCACTTGACGCTCATTTTGCGCGACCCTTTCCTCTCCATTATATCCTCTTGACGCTCTCTTTACACACACTTTTCTCTCCAAACCTACCTCATTATGAGGGCTAATTCTGGATAGAAAAATTCACTTGGTCCATTAGCCCTTTTTTCTTTACCTTTCTTCCGAACTAACGGCTGTTAGAACATCTGTAATATATCTAAGACCTCAATTACCATACTGGCTTCTCTCCTCACCATGTACCTTTTCCTTTAATGCTGTATCAATTTCTATATCTAAGCTCTAATTGACACACAGTGCCCTGTTTCCTTCACATGGACATATTCTCTCAAAACAATGCCTATTGTAGCACATAACGATCTCAATGACCTAGGCCGTCCTTTTCCCTCAGCAAAACCGTTGTTCTCCATAGGCCAGAGGAAACTTTACATCCGAGGTCTGCCCTCCGACCCCAGCCACCCCTCTCCCCCAGTCCTGCTCCATATAAGCTCAGCTAATCCTAATTGGTTCTAGTGCTGGCCTGTACAGATCCAATCACTGCACCGCTCCTGCATAATGTTATCACAAACAGCGCCACCTCCTCAGTGTAGTGCCTTGTCCTAGCCATACAATCCTGAAGGCCTTGCTCATTTGCCCTCACTTTGAATCTTGCTCAGACGGAGAGACTTGCTGCCTTGCCGAGAATAAACCCTCATTCGATATTATCATTGCGTGAGCTATGTTTCTCATACGGTCACCTTTGAGATAAAACTATTGCTACTTATAATGTAGTATCCAAAAATATAGGATGAACCAGCTTCAGTTTTCTTCAAAGAATTACTTTTTCGCTTTAAAATTATTAACTAAAAGAGGGGGATTTACTGTACGAGCAGACGTGAGGCGAGCGGAGCGCCATGCAGTAATTGCTGGAAATTTACATATACGCAACGATAATTTGTATCTAGCTGATTAAAAACAACTTGTTATATATGCACTGTCGACTCAACTCCATAAGGACAGAAGCAAAAATCCGTTACTCATGGCAACAGCATTGTTTGGAGCGTCCCACCCACATGGAGAACGGCAGCCTGATTTTACCGGAAACAGTGAAGTACGTCAGTTTTTGTTCACTTAGCCTGCAGTTGCCCCACTTTACGCTAGTAACATGCACTTCTGAATAAATAAATGAAAAATAGCAACCTTACAAATTAGCATGATTTCGAATACTTAGTGAACTAGCTACTGTAGTATTCAGTCGGTATCTAAATCCTGAATTTGAGTACTTTAGCACAGCTAGTCTTCAGTGTCGCATGTTTTCCTCCAATCCTAATTGAAAAATTTCAGGCGATTATTCGACATTGACAAATACCGCCCCTATTAACATATCTAGAACAAATGCCTACGATTTTCGGATAGGGATGAGACACTTTTACCGCATCCAAGTACGGGACCTTCCACAGTGACACACTTTATAGTTGCCGTGGGTCCATATCCGGGTCTTGGTTTAGCAGCCGACTGCGTCTTTCTGGGCCTCAAATACCGCCTGGCGCTCACTTCCGTGATGGCGGAATATTTCACGATCGAAAATCTGGCGTTCCGGTAGCGTGCGAAAACATTTATTTTACAAGTCACCAAAGCTCCAACAATTGCTCAACCCTAAACCCTTTCTAGCATTGCTCATCTTTTAACCCTCAGTTCTAACACTGCCCACCTGTAAACCTCAGTTCGAACACTGCCCACCTGTAGACCTCAGTTCTAACACTGCCCACCTGTAAACCTCAGTTCTAACACTGCCCACCTGTAAACCTCAGTTCCAACACTGCCCACCTGTAGACCTCAGTTCTAACACTGCCCACCTGTAGACCTCAGTTCCAACACTGCCCACCTGTAAACCTCAGTTCCAACACTGCCCACCTGTAGACCTCAGTTCTAACACTGCCCACCTGTAAACCTCAGTTCCAACACTGCCCACCTGTAAACCTCAGTTCCAACACTGCCCACCTGTAAACCTCAGTTCCAACACTGCCCACCTGTAAACCTCAGTT
>LQNS02277217.1:15996260-16010440 GCA_001587735.2 Parhyale hawaiensis
CCCACCTGTAAACCTCAGTTCGAACACTGCCCACCTGTAAACCTCAGTTCCAACACTGCCCAACTGTTAACCCTTAGTTCCAACACTGCCAAACTGTTAACCCTCAGTTCCAGCACTGCTCTGTTGACCCTTAGTTCCAGCACTGCTCTGTTAACCCTCAGTTCCAGCACTGCTCTGTTGACAATCAGTTCCAGCACTGCTCTGTTAACCCTCAGTTCCAGCACTGCTCTGTTGACAATCAGTTCCAGCACTGCTCTGTTAACCCTCAGTTCCAGCACTGCTCTGTTAACCCTCAGTTCCAGCACTGCTCTGTTAACCCTCAGTTCCAGCACTGCTCTGTTAACCCTCAGTTCCAGCGCTGCTCTGTTAACCCTCAGTTCCAGCACTGCTCTGTTAACCCTCAGTTCCAGCACTCCCCTTAACCTTCAGTTCCAGCACTGCTCTGTTAACCCTCAGTTCCAGCACTACTCTGTTAACCCTCAGTTCCAGCACTGCTCTGTTAACCCTCAGTTCCAGCACTGCTCTGTTAACCCTCAGTTAAAGCACTGCTCTGTTAACCCTCAGTTCCAGCACTCCCCTTAACCCTCAGTTCCAGCACTGCTCTGTTAACCCTCAGTTCCAGCACTGCTCTGTTAACCCTCAATTCCAGCACTGCTCTGTTAACCCTCAGTTCCAGCACTCCCCTTAACCCTCAGTTCCAGCACTCACACTCAGCAAACGGTACAACACGCGCTGGCTTCTCTCGAGGCAGCCTTCGTATTTCATCGCGAATTTTATATTAAATTCTGCCTCTCACCTGAGAGCTCTGAACTGCTAAGTTCTCTCTTATTTTGAGAGCCACAAGCCCTGACGTCGAGCGGTGCTCGGCACAAACAAAAGCGTATATACAATACACAAAAGGACAAGGTTCACCGCTCAACAAACTGCCCCAAGAGCCGCGCCACCTCTATATATTCACAATTCTTTGCGATTCAAGTGCGCCGCGTTGAATTTCAGATGAGATAGGCCGACTCTGGGATCGATGAGCCCCTGTGAATAAAGCATTGAGGATTTTCATCCTACGTGAAATATTCCCACGAAATTCAAAGAGTTGTCTGCACCTGCAGCTGTGATACGACGTAGTATAAATTCTATTGCATTCTAGTTTGTGTGATAGATGCCTGGGACTCTCTTTGCCCAGCACGAGTTTATTATAGAATATGGGAACAAATGTGTAATTAATTGGAGTACTTCACCTCCAATAGGGACGGTAGAAAGCTTGTACAGCCCCCTCTTTGTGTTTCATTCTCGTTACAGTGCTTTTGATCTGGAGAAAACCTTGTGCTTGCCGTGGTTACTTGATTTCAAATTTTAAAGTTCGAAAGGGCTGAGAGTCATCATTACCGCTGTTAGAGAAGCACAGGGGAAATTTAAGCGGTGCGAGCCTCACCTCCTTATCCCATTCAGACAAAAAGAAAACTTTTACCAAATTCTGGCTTTAATGATCGTGAACATAACTCAAAAAGTCATTGACGGTAGTTACAGAACTACCGAGAATATCACGAGGAAGAGATGATCAAATTTTGGTGATGATCCAGAGGAAATCCTGTATTCTGGGTCATTTTGAAATGTTTATTATCAGTGCTTTGATCGGCGTAGGTTTGCAAGTTTGAAGTGTAGCTCTAGTTTTTAATTGATTCTAGCGGTAGACCTTAAATACTCGAAATTTGGCTTTCATAATGCTTAACATTGTTGGTGAAACCGGTGGGCCAAATTTATTTAGGTTAGGAAAACATGTGAAATTCTATCGTTCGCAAATGAGGTCACTAGAAGCATTTTAAAAAACTTGCAAAAGTAAATAGAGATACGGTAATTGACAGAATGCCATTTTTTTGTTGAAACATATGTGCATATCATACAGTAGTTATCTGCGAGTATTATTAGGCCGCTGCAAACATAGCTGGTAATTAAAAGGCACTTGGATAAAGTAACTGCTAGTAACAAACGGCGAATCACAGCCCAGTGGAAAGTATCAAGTATCCATTTATCAAACTCAATTTGCCGGATGCGCTTCACTCTGAGCACAGTAGAAAACCCAGAAGTTCCCTTTGGGGGAACTTGCGGAAAAAGGAAAAGAAGCGGCTCCTGATAAAATGCTTACTGTTCCTTGCTCTGCTTCGGGAATATGTTAAGTAGATGAAGATGCAGCCACCAAGGAGGGTCGAATGCGCTGTGTTTCATCCTCAACTTCACTCTAATGCTACCTCTTCTTTTTCCTTCTGATAAGGATACAAGTAATTTATCAAGAAACTTTTGGACGAACTTTTTACAAGGTCAATTTGAAGTTTTCCGTGCGAGCGTGCCGGCCGTTACAGTTCGGAGTGAGCTAGTGGGTGAACTTTTTTAGCTTGATGAGATTAGAGTTGATTTTGCGGCAGTCTCTCACTTGCTTAGGTTTTGCGCATGTTTCGGCCAGAGGGAGACACTTATGCCTCATGCAGATGCTTGTCACGTGCCCCACTCTCTTGTCTAGCGAGCAACTTCGGAATATATTCCAGTGACACCGCCGCTATTGAGTCACTTCGCCGAGTTCTTGTTCTCTAAATTCTCTAGCAGCACTTTACTGCGCTCAAATTGCTCTCAACTCATATAAGAGTTGGACACTCATAAATTGCAGACGCAAAAATGCCCCGCACTCCTCCCGCTTCCTGGAAAAGGTCAAGTCAGGCAAATGAAGTACGGCATAGATTAACGCTAACGCTGCAGTCAGGCTGTCTCCTGCTTCTGAAACTTAGGGAATGGCCAGGCCCGTAGTTCGTGAGCAGTTGCGCCGAAATATTGCTGCTCTTCTTGTCTCCGAAATGAAAGTATTGCATTCTTAGTGGGTGCCCGAAGTTAATGCAATACAGAGACGGCAAAGTAAAAATTATGTAGCGCAAAGTTATAGGCAAGCTTTATACATGTTGTTATTAGTATGCTCGTATCATTGTTACTTTGAGCGTTAGAGACAATCAATTTACTTCAACAGTCGATTGCTAGCTCAGAAATAGGTAGGAATCACTAGGAGAGAGAAATCACTGAGCTTTCATACAATTTTCACCGATTAATAATTTATGTAAGTGAGACATTTAAAACAATTGAATATGATAAATATAAGCTTAACTGTTTATAAGTAAACATAAATCCAAAATACTCGGTTGCGTAAACATTTATTTGTCATCATACTGGATCAAATACCGGCAAGCAGGATTCATATTAACCTCAGTTATAATGAAGTTGGGATTTTTAAAAATTTTCGTTAATAACGGCAATATCCTTTTCCGATAATGCTTGACAACATCTCCTTCGATGCTTCTGTCATGATAAAGTTAGATTTGTATCTTCAACTCGTCGACTAAGAACTGGTCATGTACTTTCAAAGAGAAGCTACGAGTAAAGTAATTACTCCGGTATCTTCGGATTCCTTACATTAAAAATTAAAATTGTTTGGTGGTTGCAGCATAAACTATCTGAACCTATGAAATCAAAACTCCTGACTTAGTTAATTTCTTAAGAATAATAAATGCAATGGTGAAATCACGCAGAGGTTGAAACTATTAGTACTGTTAGTCAGATACTGTGCTCTTCATTAAAGCATCAGCCCCACAATGTGTGCGATATAGGTAGATACAGGAGTCATACGTTATGTCCTAATAAAACAATATGAGTCGCACGTTGTGTTCGTAATAGCATGAAATCTGTCAAGAACTGACCTACCTGAATTTATATAAGTCCACAAGCCCATGTGTTCTTTTCTTTCCTCGTACTTGGCGCATATGTTCCAGTCATCACAGCGCCACTTTTCAAACTTTTTAATTGGGACCCGAGCTTACGAGAAGTTTCACAGGATTGTGAACTCGCGAATGCGACTCCACTGCATAAAAATTAAAAATATCCACCAGTCAATCTTATTTCAGTAGTGAGGAAAGCTATCAAATGACCTGTGGAAACGCGCATCACAGATTACCTCATGATGGACTATATCATCGCCGACACTCACTCAGCATGGCTTGCAAGATCGGAAACGACTAAGCAGTTGCGCCTAGCACAACAATCTTCACGAGACCAAGCAGTTGTCTCCAGCACAACATTCTACACGAGACTAAGCAGCAGCACCTAGGACAACATTCTACACGAGACCAAGTAAAAGTGAGAAGCACAACATTCTACACGAGACCAAGCAGTAGCTCGCGGCCCAAATATCAGCAATAGGTACCATTACAAGAAGCCAGGGTCGCCGCACTGGACAGAGGAAGGGGTGACCACGGCGCCATGCATAAAGCATGAGGAAGCTGGCGCAGATCTCGGTCATGTTTATTGGCAGCACCGAGAGCGATTGCGAGACATCCGTAACAAAGTGTTGGGCTGCATTTATCCGCTCCCCTGAGAAATGTTCGCACCAGTCCACCCACTGAGAATTATTGCGGACGTGCCCTCTCTTTCCCTTACGTGTGAGGTTGTGGTCGGCACACACCCGCGTGCAGCATGTGTGCTGTGGTCAACGGGATGGCTGCCACTAGTTGCAAATTAGGACAGCAACTTAATTATGTCACATACTGGGAGATGAAATAAGTATGTCGGCAATGCAGAACTGTTACTTTATAGTATATATGAAAACACGCAACCAAGAGGATTGCACGAAATACGTTATTTGCTCCAAGAAAATATTAGTCAACAATAAAAATGGAAAATTTATCAAGCGTGTAACATTTATGTACAATTTTAAAAGTTAGCTAGGCAAAAAGTGCTTCAACATTTAGCTGACCTTATTTTAATTTTAAGACATTTGAATTTTCGGAATATAAAAAGTGCTTGAAACTGCTGGATGATATAAAGGACATTACTAAAGGCCTGCATAGCACACGTTCGTCGTTTGAACGCGTTAACTCATTTACTCGCTTGAATGTTTTACACCGTCGTCAATACAACTTTGTGCACGCCTAAAAAAGTTATTAAAATGGCAACTGTCAAGTCAGTTTCATTGGCAAGTGTGACTCGGCAAGTTATGGATATCTCTTCAAATTAGGAGGGAAATAAACTCAGACAACACTTCACGGTCTTACTGTTTTTACAGCGCAGTGACACATTCGGTCGAGTGGATGAGGGAACGTGTTGAAAACGCTAACGTGTGGATCCGCCTTAAAGTAAGAGGATTAGCTGACCCGCGCTCCAGTCATAGATTGGAAAATCAAGACAATTTTCAACATTTTAATAAACTATTACATGGATTCTATTCACGATTGGGAGTAAGTCAGGGCTTTGAGGTGACATAATATGATCTACATCCACATTTTTATCATCAAGTACTCTGCTCGTTTTCGTATAGCTACGTACAGCGGGTCCCCAGAGTCACTGTTAGGCGTGAAATATTTTTGAAGTCCAGAGTGAATTGGGATGCTGTCTCTGGTGCCATCCTTGCGCTGCCTTGGGGTGTTGTGAGAGAGTCTACTGATCCTGGGTCTACTTTGGATCGGCTTCTCTCTGACATGGTGCGTGCTTATGTCCCTTCCCGCTTCATAACGGACAGGACAGGTGATGAGCCCTGGTTTGATGACGCTTGTGGGAGGGCGTACCAGTTGAAGCGGAAGGCATATGCCCGTTGGCGTACTAGCCGGTCTGCTGTTGACTTTCAGCTTTTCAGGGAACAGCGGCGTCGGGCTGGGGCTACTTATGAGGACGCTGAGAGGGAGCATAATTTGAGGTCCAGGGAGTTGTTAGCTTCGTCGGTTAGCGCACATAAGTGGTGGTCCACCTTGACAAGCGCTGTACTTGGTGTGAGCTGTTCTGTCCCCACTTTAATTGGTGCTGGTGGTGATCTTGTTGCGGACTCCGCAGCCAAGGCAGACCTTTTGTTGCACTACTTTGATGGGAAACAGAGCCATGACCGGATGCGCATTCCTTTAGGGTGTGATCCCGAGCCGAGGCTCTCCGGTTTTGCTTTCAGATCTTTTGAAGTGCACCTTCTTGACCTGGACCCCTATGGCGGCACTGATCCATCGGGTGTGTTTCCTCTCTTTCTTCGGAGGGTGGCTGGTGTGCTCGCAGCCCAGCTTGCTTCCGTGTTTCGTCGGATGTTACGGCTGGGCAATTTTCCGGAGGGCTGGCGTGTCGCCCATGTGACGCCTGTTCCGGAGGGGTCTGTTTCATCTCGAACCTCCGACTATGGACCCATCTCGATCACACCTGTTTTATCGAAAGTTTATGAAAGGTTGGTTGCGTCGAGGTTGGGTTGTTTTCTTGAAAAGCAGGGTGTCCTTTCCCCAATACAGTATGGTTTTCGTAAGGGCTTGGGAACTCGTGATGCTCTGCTTCCCATTTCTCATGTGTTGCAGCTGGCTCTTGATGGGGGCCATGAGGCAGGCTGGTACAGCTTGACTTCAGTGCTGCTTTTGATCGCGTGAATCACCATGGGCTGCTCCATAAGCTGAGATTGAAGGGTATTGGTGGTCCAGTTTTCGCGGTAATTAGTCAGTTTTTACCTGACAGACGTCAATGTGTAGTTGTAGGCGGGAAGTGGAGTGAGTTTTTGGGCGTGGTTTCTGGTGTCCCACAGGGTAGTGTTCTGGGCCTTTTGTTATTCATTGTATATGCAGCGGACCTGTTTGATCTTGTTAATAATTTGCTTCTCTGTTACGCTGGTGATGTTACTTTGCTGGCTGTTTGCGATAAGCCTAGTGATGGGTTGGAGATTTCAGAATCCATTCAGCATGATTTAGAAGTGATTGATTCCTAGTGTTCTAGGTGGGGGATGAGGCTAAATGCCTGCAAGACTAAGACCATACTCGTGACCAGGTTTCGTACAGTGTGACCTCCTTTTCCTGCACTCATACTGGATGGTGTATCACTTCCTGTGGTTGATGACTGGGTAATGTTTGGTGTCAACGTTGATCCAAAAATTAAGTTGACGTATGATCCCCACATTCGTTGGGCTGCCTCACGTGCATCGCAGAAAATTAGTCTTATGAGGCGTACTGGGAGGGTGTTTGGCTCTGTAGAATGCACACGTCGTTGCTTTAATTGCAATGTCCTCCCTCTTCTGGAATACTGCTCTGTAGACTGCGGTTCTGCTGCCGATTGTCATCTGCGTTTGCTTGAAAAAGTGGTTCGTCGATTTGTGCATGTTAGATGGTGTTGTGCCTTGTGATCTGGCGCATCGTCGCAGAGTTGCTGAGGTCTGCGTATTGCATAAAATTTATATCTGCCCTAGCCATCCACTGTCTGATTTTCTTCCGGAGCCATTTACTCGGCTGAGGTATATACTCGGCGTAGTGGTGCTCTTCATGAGTTTGCCTTGGAAACGTTACGATGCCGTACTGGCCAGTTTTCTCGTTTGTTTTTTCCATAATGTATGGATGTTTGGAATGGTCTTGATGGCCTGTTTTAGCTGGTGCGGGTATTGGTAGCTTTAAGTGATCTGTACACAGAGCTAGTCTGTGATCTCGGATCTTCTCTTTCTTTTTTTCTTCACCGGCTGGGCTGGTTGCGTGGGGGTTTGTAAACCTCTTACAGTTTTTCCGTTCCCGCGTCGCCAGTCTCGAGTGACTTAATAATAATGATAGCAAAGAAGGCCAATAAGAACTGAGTCTCGAATATCAGATAATACATTTTCTCACAAAACAGTAACGTCTCTCACGTGCAGATCGAGCGCCTATGGACCGCCAAATTTTGAGCGTCTAACATGTTCCACAATATTTTTTTTTTAGATTTTTGAACAAGCAAGTGTCAGGGATCCAGTGAAAAATGGTGAAAGCAGAAATTTGTACAGTCAGTAAGTACCTGTATCAGAAAGGCATGGCGGCCCCAGAAATTCATGAACATTAGCACAGAGCGCCAGGAATCCTCACAACAGATATCCTTATCCACCAAGACATTGCACTAGCCCCCACCTCAGTGGTTCCCATGACAATAATTCACGATTGTGGATTCGAGCGTGTTCCCCATCCACCTTATTCACCAGACCTGGCCCCTCCGACTTCCAGCTTTTCCTTCAAGTAAAAAAAAAAACTTGGCTGGTCGCCACTCGCCAGTATTGATGACGTTATAGCTGCAGTCGAGGGATTTCTTGAGTCTCAAACAAAAGAGTTCTTCTCCAACGGGAATGAAATACTTCAGCTCGTTGAAGCAAGTGTTCAAGCTCTTGAGGGGGACAATGTTGAAAACTAATTAAAATATCAAAAATCCCTTATCTTTCTCAGTTTATCTGATGCTTAAAACTTTTTATGCACCCCTTGCTCGGACAACCCAACGGAGTACAAAGGCCGGGCAATGCACAAAATGCTTTAATTTCCATCAGGAAAGAAAAATCAGCTAATTCGCGGGTAAATATTATTAATAATGGCCCTGGCTACACACTGTGCCGTACCATATGGCTGATGGCTGCCCATACTCTTACTACAAAGAGGCCAAGCAATGAGCAGCAATGAATTATAATGTGTACTGATACTTCACCCGTTTCCTGCATTTAGTTTAACTAGTGATAAGCTGTTTTCCATACATTTGTTGCATCATATCCTAATAAGTACTTGATAAAATTGATTTACTAAGTATAAGGCCTAGTACTAAGAAATACAGCATTTAATCGATTTCTATGCAAGTAACCAAATTTAACTCTTTTTCCTTTGCCTAAATTTGAATGCATGCACAACCACATCATTATCAGCTATGCAGTCAGCTTAGAAATCCTGAAATTCCGATACTTATAAATTTTTAACATATTCATATAAAACAGGGATCATCTAAAATTCGGCTAGCTTGTAGTTCAGTCGATATTTACCTCCGCCAAGGAGGTTATGTTTTCGTCTGCTTTGTCTGTCTATTATCCTGTCTGTCACCAAGATAACTCAAAAAGTTATGGACTGATTTCGACGAAATTCACAGGGATTGTTAGTCATGTTGAGAGAAACAGCTGATTGACTTTTGGTGAAGATCCGTCCATCCGTTTGTTTGTTTTTCTGCCTCACTTTTCTCAATGCACTAACTCAAAAAGTTATGGACGGATTTTTATGAAAATTACATGAGTTGTTTGTTACATCCCACAGAGTAAATGACCGAATTTTTGTAATTATCTGTTTATTCGTTGACTTGTCACGGTTTTTGATTTTATATTTGCTTGCACAATAACTAAAAATAATGAATGGAACTTTATGAAATTCATAGAAATTGTTTGAAATGTTGAAAGATATAAATGATTAAATTTTATTGCATATCGGTTGGTTCTTTTGTATGTTTGACTCATGTTTGTCATAATGTTTGTAAGCAGCATAACTCAAAAAGTTATGAACGGATCTCCAAAAAATTGCTGAATCTGTTAACACTGTTGAAGGGCACAAATGATTAGATTTTGGTGTCGATACGAAGAAAATCATGGTCTCAGAACTTTTTTTTTTCGTAACCGTTGCCTTGTTTGGCGGAGGTATGCGCTCTCAAGTGCTCTAGTTATGCATTGATTTGTGCCGTATACGTCATATCAGATTATTTACTAATATTAGCTATAAAATCTTCAGAATCAAATATCGGTAAAGAACCTAACGCTTACGGAATTAACTTTCATTTGCCTTTCTTAAACTTGAACAAAATAGTAACGATTTAAAATTCGGAAAGTCCCACAACTCGAAGCATTTCAGAACAACCTGAATTTGGTATTTCTACTCAATACCTACACAAAGAGTGTTGGATTGTTGGTTACTTTGTTGCTTGCTTGGCCTCGCCGTCATTTTGCCAGTATTGCGAAGGAAACACCATTATTATTTGTTTCTATGCTAAATAGGCCTTCCTTTGCTTTGCAAAATTTGAAACCTAAGCACTGAAAACATCTGAAAAAGCTTTTGTCAGTAGCATGGATACTGAATACTGTAACCTTCCCAAAGCAAAGGTTTGTTTGCTCCGCTAAAGTTAATCCTCAGAGCAGAATCCCGAAAAAAGCGAGAAAAGGGGGATTCTTTGTCAACATAATGTTTTACTTTCGGTCTATGGGGAAAGCGACTAATAACCACCACGCCTCTGCATTATTCCGACTCTTGAACACTGAAAAAAGCGATGTCCCAAAACAAGCACGCCTGCATGTGTACAGTAACTAGTACTCATTAACCATTCATTATTAACCACTCATTATTTGGTATCGGAGCAGGCAAAAGCGTGCTGAATTTGGGGACAGCAGCGGCAGTATAGAGTGCTGAGCTCGTGATAGTGAGCAATGTAGGGCCGAGTACAGACCCAGGCAAGCACGCTCTTGCGTACTTAACATTGGATATCAGCACAGCTGCCGAGAGGGTACTGACCTTTCCCAGAAATGGAAAGGGTTGGGGGTTACGGGCCGTTGCGTACAAGCCTTCTGTTGATGGCGCCATAGTTCTTGACGATTCGTGATTGCCTGCAGCAGTGCACTTCTTTGGGGCCAGTTAGCCTACTGTATATCTACAGCAGGTTTCTCAGTATCGGTGCCGTCAAGTTGACCTTACCTTTATCACTGTCGTACCATTACGACGCGGGGCAGAAGTTGGTCAACCGAACATTTTCCGCAGCGATGAACTCCAGCATTAGCAGCACAATGTGGGCGGCAGCGTTCTCTTGGAGCTGGGAATTTCCTCGCATTTACTGAAGAGAAACTCACCGTCCAGACGCACTGACCTTTAATTAGAGCTTCATATCACGCCTGGAGCATGCAAAAGTCGTCAGCTCGAGCAGAAACAGAACTTTAAGCTGCTGTGTTGCTATGGTCCACACTGAGCGGGTGTGATAGCCATGTTTATTTGTTTCTTGATACTGTACCGAACAGTGTTATTGTTGTCTGTAAGGCTCAGAACAGTGTTCCAGACTGTTATAGTATAACTTAATTTTGATTTCGATAGGCCAGATAAATAATAATATGGTTATAATGTTTTTTAGAATTGGTTTTGAACACGTTGTGGCCGGTTATTGTGTGGTAGCATGGATATCGCACGCTGCACCGAATGGTTAGAGTGTTCTCTGATTGTGAGCGTTATACCAGCCAGCTTAAGTGTTGTTTATGTGATGCTTAGCGCTATTTTAGTCGGTTATAGGGTAGTTTAATTGATTTTGAACACAGTATTGTAGTTTATAGGGAGGAAGTACAACGCTTTTCCAGCAGGTTGGTGTTGTTTAATTGATGTTAAGCACTTTTACGAGACCATGATATTTTTGTATATTTGATTCTGAGCTGTATACCAGACTGCTATATTGCTGTATATTTGATTCTGAACAGCATACCAGACCGTTATGTTGCTGTATATTTGATTCAGAACACTAATTATACTTGACGCTTATGGTGTTACCGTTGATTTTTAATACAGTAACAAATGGTAATGGTGTTGTGTAATTGATTCGACACACTATGCCAGACGGTTATTACCTCCTCCGAGTAGGTTATGTTTTTGTCATGTTTCATTGTTTGTTTGTTTGACACCTAGCTAACTCCAAAAGTTATGGACGGATTTTTATGAAATTTACTGGGATTGTTAGGCATGTTAGCAGTAACAGATGATTATGACCCACAAGCGAAATGAGAGAGGTGATAATATTTTTGTTGAAAATTTAAGTATACATACATATATACATGGTATATATGATACCGGTTTGAGGAAATCTATAAATGACTTTTTCTCTAATACAAATGTTTTGTCGTTTTTTAAACTAAATCAATATATACATATATATATATATATTTGTATAATTGATCTATATACTTGTATATTAGTCTGTCCACCTAAAAAGTGGTCGAAGGAGTTGAACAATGTTCCTAATTTTTTGTAGGGAGTTAGGTGGGTTGACCTAGATGTGACCAATGCCAAAAAACTTTGCCTAGCTGACCATCAAAAATGACGGCGCTGAATTTTCCTCCATTTCAGCGAATTGGCTTTCACCGCGGCAGATTGTCGCTTGGTCGCTTGGTATTATTATATTCACTAGCTTTACACTTCTGCTTCCCGCGGGTGATGGTCTAACGCTACGAGGCGTTCTAGTTAACTTTTGGTGAAGATGCGTTCAACTGTTTGTTCGTTTGTCTGCTTATTTTTTAGTAGCGTAACCCAAAATGTATTGGGCGAATTTTTTTTTGTGAAATTTACGTTAGTTGATAGGCAAATTACGAGGAGTAAATGACCAACTTTTTGTGATGATCAGTTAGTTTGTTCGTTTGTCGCTGTGTTTGCTTCTATGCTTGTTAGTAAGCTAACTGAAAAAGCTATGAACAGATATTTATGGAATTTACAGGAATTGTGAACAATTCTGAAAGATATAAATGATTGAATTATGGTGATCATCGGATGGTTCGTTTGTTTGTGTGTTTAACATATGTTTATCAGAATATTTATACAAAAATCCCCTTGACGAACTCCCGTGCCCGGTACATTCTTGGTGGCATTACCATTCTTAAAAGAAACTACAGTAATAGGAAATTCATGTCACAATGAAAGCCTCATGCTGCTGTCAAGAGTTTTTGCAGGACGGAAGCCACAATCTCGCCGAGCGATCGTCCGGCCTTCAGAAGTACTCCACATCTGACAGCGGCGGTTGGGCGTTTTTGTGGCTGCTCACCTGTCGGCGCAGTTCTTCTGCCTTCTTCGTTGAAAAGCTGCCGATCGTGATGGCTGCCTAAGTTTTACCTGGAGGAGCGCCCCTGGCGGGGGTAATCGCCTGGCCCCCACATCGTCTCCATCATCGGATAGCTGAGATATTCAGGTATGCCACTCAAGACAGGGGCACGGGACTATGAAGTCTTGCAGCCCCAGAACGTTGCTCATTGTGCATCTTAGTTCGCCACTTTTTCCGAGTCAAAATATTTAGCCAAATTCGTGAAGATTTGAGCCAATTTATTGCAACTAAGCTTTTTATATTGATCTTTAAATTTATTTTCAAGAATCTAGAACGATAGTAAGTAAAACTTTTTAAGCCCATTAAATTCAAATATTCTGCTATTTTCTTCAGAGTTCAAAATTATGTGTATTTTTTCTGGTACAGAAACAACATTGTACTCTCTATCATCTTGCCATAATTGCCTAGTTATAATATAGCGATGCTTGTGCAGATTTTGGTTAGGGGCAAATTACGTGGAGGGAGCTGGTCGGTGCGTCACTTTGCTGCTACACGTGCGGAGTCGATCAAGCTCAGGACGCAGCCCCCCTCCCCCCAACTAAGGAGACCGGCCCATTTCAAGTGCAACTAACCAATAAAGCTTTAATTGCGTTTCCTATTTGAGGTATGTTTCCACCTTCCTCGGTAAAATTTTGTCCAATATTTGTTAGCAGCATAACTCGAAGAATTATGAACGCATCTTTAAGAAAATTACACAAACTGTTATTACTAATAACAGACACCAATGATTAGATTTTGGTGTTGATACAAACGTCATCATAGTTTCAGAACCAATTTGAAGTTTTCATTACCATTGCCTTACTTGGCAGAGGTATACGCCCTCAGAGTACTCTAGTTGTGTAATTTAACTAATGCTGGATACTGTAACAACGGTCATAGCGTAGTAAATTTCTGAACAGTAAACTAGACGGTTTTGGTGTTTTTTTTAGGATTCTTAACACGATAACGGACAGTAAGTATTCTTTCGCTGATTCATAGCACTGTACCAGATGGTTAGTGTGTAGTTTAATTGAGTCTAGCCTGTTATAGTATTTATTAGCATAGTGCTGAGCCTACGCCTCTGAACAGTACTGCCGGCAGCTATAGTGCTGCAGATCAATATCACTTATGAACACCATATTGGCCGAATAATTATATTGCTATAGGAGGCTAAGAGAGTAAGTCCCTTTGCATCCTCGGAAAATTTTGTAGCATCAAGATTGTACTAAAGATCATTATTACTCAAACGACATCAAAAAAGACTTCCTTCCGACGTTGTTACGTTGTTAGTGCGGAATCAGTCAACGCGTTTAGAAATCGTCTTGACATACATTGGGAGAGACACCCCCCACAGCTAAGGATTCCTCCTCCAGGAGTCGCACACTCTAAACGGCCAAAGCCTCCGAGGCTCCTAAATCCGTCTTCTTCTCTCTTCCGCTCCAACTCCAATGAAGAACTGGTGAAGGAAGTAGAAGTAGGACCCGGACTGGATGGCAGTGACCATGAGGTGGTTGCATTTGAAGTGGTAGCTCGATCTGATCCTGAGAGGATCAGATATGGCGATAGGTTGAATC
>LQNS02277217.1:16014511-16033504 GCA_001587735.2 Parhyale hawaiensis
AACAAAACGCTTCTGTACTTCAAGCCTCGCATAGGGCAAGTTTAGTCTTTGCAGTCTCGTGTCGTAGTTATGGTTTGGTAGTAAAGTCCTATAATACGTATCAAATATACCGACTTCCCCATACAGTGCATTACGCACTCTAATAGGTACTCTTGTGACGTAGCTTATGGAAAACTTCAAGTCCATATCATTTAATGTTCAGAACATCCGATTCTAATCAGATGCCAGATTTAAGGTCCCGGTAAAGCTCGCATTGCGTGCGTACGTATATATCGCACCTATCTGAATCATATGTATAAGGGGGTAACGTTCCATGACCCATTATGTACCTTACCCTCCTAACTGGTAAATCTGGCACTTCTTCACAATAACACTGTAACTAAAGCACAGCTACACTAGAACGCCCCTCAGCGTAAGACCATCACCTTCGGGGGTAGAAGGGGCAGATTTCAGCGCCGTCATTTATTATGGCCAGCTGACTGTAGGGTTTTGGCATTTTTCACATCTAGGTGAACCCAATTGACTACCTGAAAAAAAGATTGTGATAATGGCTCACCTACCGCGTCTTTCTTGATCAGGAGTTAAAATTTCAACGCAGTCATTTTTGATGACCATCTTACTCTAGAGTTTGGACAAATTTCACATCTAGGTCAACCTACCTGACTCCGTGCAGAAAATTCTGAACACTGCTCTCAACTCTTCTCTCTTTTTGGATGTACAATACAAACAAATATTACACACATGTACGTAACTCTTCAATGAAAACATTATCACCGGTCTTCGCTTCGATCGCGGGAGATACACACAAGAGCGAGGGCATATTACAACAATCCATATGAAAAACCATGCAAAGAAGGAAAATGAAGATACTGCACTGGGACATTTCCTCCCGCGTATAAGTCGCAAATCGCATAAAAGCGAATTTTCTGTAATAAAAAGAATCAGCGGCATTTGTCCATTCCATAAAAGTGAATTTGCATTTATTTAATGAACTTGTATATAGCGAGAACGAGCAGGTGGTTCTTGGGATCGAACCCTGGACCTTATGCATGGCGAGGCGCAATAGCAAGGCCTGCGCTGGCGGAGCAATGTGCCGAGCATTGCAGCCTGTTCCTCCCCTGCACAGCTAGAGTTCCACTTGCAGCGCTTACTCCGAATATGGAAGCTAAAAATCTTCACAAGTAATTACTACCCAATATTTCACAGATTAATAGTCCCATTCATCCGCTAGCGAGTCAGTGTAGTCGCGCCGCGCTATGCATAAGGTCACGGGTTCGATCCCACGTACGAACTCCTACTGTGTTTAGCGAACTCAAAAAATATGGTTAGATTGCGAGCTGCCTTCCTGGAGGTTTCCAGGTGCGAGTGAGACTATTAATCTCTGAGATATATATATGTTGCGTTCTGTATTACGAACAGCCGTTATTATTTTTTCAATCAGACTGTTCGTTCATCAAAATAAAGGCAACGTAACCTGTATTACATCATCAGGTGCCTACGACTTGCAAAAACCACGACGGCGCTGCGCAACTCCACTGTTGCATCAGAAGTAACGAAGGGGCGCACCCACACAACCTTTATATAATAAACAAAGAGAGAGCGCCGGCACGAAAGACTTATGAAGTAACCATGAATAGCCCCTGTTACAGCAAGACCCGTACGAGCTACGCATGAGGCCCGTAGTCTTCACATTAAACATACATGCTGCTGCCAATACACTTGCATGTTCTACCTCGTCCAATAAATAAGAGTACTTCGGTTCCCTTGCAATAGTGCAGGAATACGGAGTTGGTTTTGTGAGTCAGATGTGCCTGTCTGTGCTGCTGGGCGGGTTTCCTCTCGTATGGGAGGGTAACTTTCTGCCTCAAGACGGCCTGAGCGCATCTTGAGTTCGATCTACGTCACTTTTATGGGAACATCTAGGATAAAAATGTAAATTTTCTACCTAAAGCACAGGTACCAAAGTACTGTAAAATTTTGACATAAAACTCGGTCATCATCGACTGTTACCCAGGTTTCTAAAGTGTAAGACTTGAAATACGAGGAGCTATGAAAAGTTTTAAGCATCGCTGTATAAGAAAGTTGACGCATGGTCAAGCCTATGATTGTTTGAAAGTACAATCTTTTGTAAGTGTTCCTCCAAAATTTGGAGATTCTATAAAAGTTGTAAAATAAAATATTAAAAATCCCATCTCTTTTAGTTTTCCTGATGTTTAAAACTTTTCACACAACCCTCGTACAAATCAGCACTGTCGGTTTTCCGAAGAAAACTCAATCCACTTGCAGTAAAAGTAAACAGTCCAGGCTCGGGGGGGGGGGGGGGGGGGGTGGTGTCTGTGTACACTTCTCTTTTAAAGCTCTACCATGTATTTTCTATTCCATATGATGCGGACATTAAAAAAAGTTGGGTAGAACTTTCGCAAGTGGCATATTTTTGAAATAACTTTAAATATATACTGTATGTAAATATATATGCCTATATTTTTTGGAAATTTAAAAAGATTAGAACTCAATAAGTTTTCATGCTGAAAAAAAGACAGTTTGTAATCCTTGAGAGATTTCCAACAAAACTATAGAGGTGGACTTTCCATTTGTACCCTCATAATTTTTTTAATCATTGCTCAAACGAGAATATATTATTTATTTCCCCATATTTTAGTTAGCGATCGAAAATCGCATATCAAAAGAAAACGAAATAGAAAATGCTCTGGCACGTACAATACTAGCTGCATTCTTCCATTACTGAGAGTATTCGATGTAAAACTCGCTCATCAGTCAGCGCTGCAAAGTTTTTTTTTTTCAAATGAAAGCTCAGTCTTCAATCAGTGTTGCAATATTTGAATATAACGATAGAAGTAATGAGCGCCTGGAATTTTTTATGGCAACGGGGACTACCACCACAGTGTCGCTTGTTGTACTGGAACTCAATACTTCCGATAGACTGACCTAGTCATCATAATCAAATCAAGTAACTTTTATAAAGAACACAATAGGTTCACAAATACAAGTTGAAGGTAATCAATTTTTTTACTATCAATAGGTGGCCACGCATAATAAAAATACATCGATAGACCCAGCCATCACCTGCAGACATGATGAGCATTATGCAATTAAGTCTCACACAAAAAAAAAATGCGAGAAGAGAGCAAGAAAACAATTCACCTTGATGCAGGGCTAATAGGCATAAAACGCCGAATGCTCAGTTTTCAGTAAAGTACAAATAATTCGCTATTGGCTTTCCTCCTTTTGGCCGCTAGCTGCGATCTAACGTACAGAAGAAACCCAGCTTCGTAACTCCACACGCGTGAGGTGATGTGGGGAGCGTCACTTGGACTTCGTCCGAAGACGCACAAGGGACACAATTAAGGTACAAGGCACCTGATTTCAGTCCGTCACATTAAGGTAAAGCTGTACACGTACAGCTAGTACAGGCAGCTATACCAGCAATCATTGTTAAGTTCGATTAGAAAAATATTTTCCAGAATTTAGCAAAACAGAGATCCAACCAATTCAGTTCCTCGGAAAATGCAAAGGCATATTTTCGTTCTTCCTCCTGCATAGCGTAGTTCAATAATTATTTCTTTTATTGTCCACTGGCATAATTTCAGTAGCATACTGTGACTAGATAATGTTTAGTTTATTCTCCACCAATGTAATTCATCAAGTACGACGTCTTTCAAAATCATTGCAACACAAAAATTAATGCGCTTGTCTCTGATGACATTGAAATATCTACCAGTAACTGAGATCAACTGAAAAAAAAAAACAGTCTACGAATGCATCCGCCAGGATCCGTGAGTGACTATTGTGTGTCTGCGCCCTGTGTGGAGGGTCCACTCGAGGTTTAACTGTATGCCAGTCAAACTGTTGTCGCGTGAGAGTGTGCTATGCTACGGGCTGTAGGTTTTTGTGGGGCTAGCTCTTGTTGTTCTTGATTTCAGTCAAGTTTATGAACGAAGATTTATGTTATTCTGTCTAGATTAGGGATGGCAAAATTTCCCAGCACAAGCTCAACGCGGCTGTAGCTCTGATTTCTAAATATCCGTATTATATGCATATTAATCAAAATAATCCTTAAAAACTATAGGTATAAAAAAAATGCTTCGTTTCCTAATTGTGTGAGTAATTACCTTCGTGGATTGGATGCAAGAAGTCACTCGCGAGCGGAATAGTTCACTCATCCTTGACTTAGATAAGTTTGTATTCAAATTGAAAGTTCTTGGTAAACTATATTTCTCTCTTGAATTAACCTGCGTTCCTGATAAGAATAACATTATTTTGAATGGCTTACATAGACCTCGCTATGAGAAAATGGTTTACGAAAACATACAAGTAGTGATAAGCTAAAACCGTGAACACCGCACATATTAGTCAGCCATAGTCTCCCTGCAATCGAACGCTATGTAAAGTTCGGTCTTGTCGGTGCGTTCTCTCAGCAGCTTGTCCCAATGTGTTGAGGCGAGCAAACGTTACTGAGTGTCTAAAAAAATATTCTTTAATGGGCTGGCCGCAAAATCAGTTGGTTTAAACGAGCTATACTGGCAAGGATTCTTATATATACTGCATATCTAAGTTTTTTAGTGTAAAAAAAACTCAAAAGCGGCACATTTTGCGGCTCTTATAGCGACACCGTAAAGTACTCACACAAGCAGCCAAAAGTGCACGTTGAAATGACTAACGTATGGACCGAGTAGCTATACCTGAGTGAGAGACGGTGGGGCTATACGATGAGTACAGGGAAATTCATTCCTTAACTCACACTGCATGCTTGGCGGTAATTAAGCTCATATCTTCCTAACAATATTTTTGGCCGCCCCATGGCTGTTTTAATAAGATTTAGCTTTGAAGTAACGACATAGCGTTAAAACAGGTACGCGTGTTTTCTAGTATTGCTTGTAAATAATAGGAGTTTCATTTGTTTACTGTTAGATCAAAACAGAGGCCCTCTAAGAGTACCAATCCTATAGATCGAAATTTCATTAGGAGACTTGAAGGAATGCTGCCCTGTATTGAGTAATAATCATTTATTTGGTTAAATTATTGGCCGTACAGCTGTCAGTTCGCTTAAATTAACAGTAGACGGACCAACAAACCCAGTCCGAGAGGGGAGGGGAGACTCACGCTCCGGTCCTCTGTAGGAGCTATTGCCGTTATGTCAGAAAAAATTAGCTATTTAAAAACCACGGCCAGAGGTGGGATGATTATGCATTAATGATCCGCAGTGGTTCAGGGCCATTAAGTCAGGTGGAACAAAGTGGCCTCCAAGAAGTTAGACGTTGGGAGTTGATTGCACATTCCTGGAGAAGTTGTTAGCACTTATAAAAGGTGCTGCTCCCATGGTTTCTACAAACCATTTCTGAACTTGTAGACTTCCTCTGCTCTGACAATGTCCGAGGCCAGTCTCTTCAAATGTTCAGTATGGAGTATCAGAAAAAGTGTTGATTTTGCACATTTCTTCGATGTTAACGTTTTAGTTTTTCTGTCTCTGGCAAAAAGTCTCTTGGTAGGAACCTCGTTAAGGGGGCCTTTTCACGGAAAATGGTCAAAATTTCCAATTTTTTTGTTTTATGCTCAAAAAGTGTCCTCAGGTATGGCGCTATGACGTCCCAAATTTTTAGGGGGCTAGCAGCACTAAAAGCCCCCGAAAGGGGGGAGGGCAAAGGGGGTCCAGATAGGGTCCGGAGGGGGTCAAAATTTATTTTTTATTTTTTTGCTGCAAAATGATTTGTATACAAAAGGCTATTACGTCCCAAATTTTTAGGGGGCTAGCAGCACTAAAACCCCCCAAAAAAGGGGGGCAAAGGGGGTCCGGAGGGGTCCAAAATTGACTTTTTTATTATTTATTCATCTAAAGGTATAGCTATTTCATATTTTTATTAGTGAATGACGAATGTAAGTATTTTTAAGTGGAAATGTACTATAGATAAAACATGTCAAGTGCATTTCCACTGTAAACAGCGCAGGTTTTACAAAATTCATCCACAAAAACATGAAATTTGCCGCCCTGAAAAATTTGATTTTTCAGAATAAAAAAGAACGTAAGTCCATGAGTTTTCATGCTACACTAAAAACAAAGACAGTTTTGGAATCCTTGAAACAATCCTAACAACGCTAAGGAGGTATTTTTTCAATTTCCTTTTAGTTTTCTTATTATCAAATGAAATATCAAGAAAATTTACATATTTTATGAATTCTTCGGTAACCCATGTAAAGTCTCATGTCAATAGAAAACGAAAAGGAAATTCAAAAAACCCCTCCCTAGCGTTGTTAGGAATGTTTCAAGGATTCCAAAACTGTCTTTGTTTTTAGTGTAGCATAAAAACTCATCGACTTACGTTCTTTTTAAAATTTATTATAAATTAAATAAAAAATATAAAAATCTCATTTTCTGAAGAAACTAAGGCCTAAACTGAAAAAGTTGCACGAACAAAATGTTTTTATTTTTTATATCTACATCTTATGTGCAAATTTCAGAAAAATCGGTTCGAAAATAAAAAAAAAATAAAAAATTTGATCTTCAGTAACCCCATTTTCTTACGTTTCCGAAGAAAAAGAAGACTGCCTATTTCATATGTAAACATTGCGAGTACTGCATGCCTGGCTAGCCGGGAAAAAGTTGATAAATCTTTACGCATGAAAATTATTAATTTACACAAACAAAATCTTAGCATCAGGGCAATCGCAGAACAGGTAAATCGTTCAAAGAGTATTGTTGGAAGAATTGTGAAAGATTATGAAGATCTTGGACGTGTTTCGAGTGTTCGGAAACGTGGGAGGCCCNCCGCCCTGAAAAATTTGATTTTTCAGAATAAAAAAGAACGTAAGTCGATGAGTTTTTATGCTACACTAAAAACAAAGACAGTTTTGGAATCCTTGAAACAATCCTAACAACGCTAAGGAGGGATTTTTTTAATTTTCTTTTAGTTTTTTTATTATTAAATGAAATATCAGGAAAATTTACATATTTTATGAATTCTTCGGTAACCCATCTAAAGTCTCATGTCATTAGAAAACGAAAAGGAAATTCAAAAAACCCCTCCTTAGCGTTGTGAGGAATGTTTCAAGGATTCCAAAACTGCCTTTGTTTTTAGTGTAGCATAGAAACTCATCGACTTACGTTCTTTTTAAAATTTATAATAAAATAAATAAAAAAATGAAAATCTCATTTTGTGGAGAAACTAAGGCCTAAACTGAAAAAGTTGCCCGAACAAAATGTTTTTATTTTTCAATTTTACATCTTATATGCAAATTTCAGAAAAATCGGTTCAAAAATAAAAAAAAAAAAAATAAAAAATTTTGAAAAGGCCCCCATAAGGCCATGAAGAACCTAAACACTCGTTTTAATAGTTGCTCCCTGAGTGTTTTTTTTTAGAGAGAGGGAGGAATCCAAGCTCCGAAAGGTGACGCTCGTATGGATTGTTACGCAACTGAGACATCGATTTTGTTGCTATGCGTTGATTTTTTTTCACTCTATCTATATGTTTACAGTGATGCAGCGACCATAATTGACCGCAATCTTTAAGTGTGGGTGCACTCTATCACTTTGTATTCGAAGTTTTCAAGTTATGAATGCTTGGACTGTGCTTTTTAGAGTGCATTACTAAACATTCGCTCGCATTGATGCTCACTCCACTCCATGACACAGTCATATAGTTACTAGAGCTCTTTCTTCTCGGTCACTGTCCGCTACGACCGGTGACCGAGTTTTGTGTTATCCGTGAAGTTAATGATCGTACTGTGGAAGCTGTGATTAAGCCGAGGCCGTCGAGATAGAGACTCTTCTCGGTTGTCTCAGCTAAGTACGCTACCGTACGCAACTCCAGAAAGAAAAGCGTAGTATTGGAACGACGCAATAAGAAAAAATAAATATTAAAATTCTTCCTTACCTTCAACAATCTAGTCACATCTTGCTCCAATGTAATATATTATATATACCGTACCTCCAATATGTACATACCTCAAAGGCAGCTTTTAATATTTTATACGTCGTTTATTGACCGAAGCATGGAAAAGACAGCGACTGGTTAACTAGGACATTATCCAATTCTTTCTTTGACACCCGACCGCCAGTGCACGTATTATTCCCATGTACACGAGACTGCATACATAGGTCAAAGGTAGCCAGCGTTATCATATATATCTGCGAGAGGGCGCATCAAACAGCACCAAATGCATAATTTATGACGCTCGCTTGATATTGGCTGCGGTAAATCCCTCCAAATTCTCGTTGCGATATCACTTTACCGGCGACACTCTCAGCTTCCAGCCGCTCGGCAGCCTTTCCATTCAGCAGACTTCTGAAGATTTTCCAGGGCGGAAACTTTCAGTGCGAGACGTTTGTTAAATAATTCCGCTAGGATTCCTTCGATTATTCGCTTAAGCAATCCAGAAACGAGGCGAACCTGCGTATGAACTTCTAAACTCCGTCCTAAATTGGCTTTGTTATTTTGGAGGCGATTGGAAAGTGCTGGGCAGAATTTCGGGTGAGAATGCGAAATGAATTTCCCGGTTGAAAAGTTACGCGGTTTAGCAGCTGCCGTTGCTGCCCAATACTGATGAAGTTATTATGTTCTTGTGAAGGCTAAAACGTGCGATACACGCTTGCTCTGACAGGGTTTCTACACACTTGAGTGTTAACTCTTACAACTGAAGGTTCGTGATGTTTCTGTTTGGACCCAAAAAAATTATTTTAAAACCAAAGGATTTACACTATGCATATACAGATAAGTACACAGGGGTTTTGCAGGCTTTTATTTAAAGCATTCATGGTTTACTTTATAAACCAAATACTTATAATATTGCTTAGCTTCAAGACCGTTCTTGTAGCATATTCACCTCCTAGGCTCTAGCACTCGTTAAAATTCAGCATCAATATGTTTCATATCTACGCTGGAAAAAAAAAAAACCGTCAGAAAGTCAACCAAGAAATGAAGGAAGTGCTTAAATACTTTTCTAGATCATAACTTTTGTGAAAGATGCATTTATGAATATTTAATGGTAATGCACCAAATTAAGCTTCCCTTGACACAATGTGCTGATCCCAGGTAAGGCAAAAAAGTTTTATATTTCCAGAAAAACTTAGAATTGCTGGTTGAATTTGTGCCCTCACAGCATCAACGCGCATGAGTGCAGCAATTCGGGAAAGAAGATGGAGAAAAGAACAAAGAATGTCAGTAGAAGAAGAAAAAATTCAAAATAAGCGCAGCGCGTGGGTACGAAAGGATTATGTTCTGAAGACCTAACTGGAGCTAGTACCTCTTTATGGGTCCCTCTGCGGAGGCCCTTCGCCCTGTCAACAAACAGTACAGTACTTATAAAATTCTGATAACCTTTTTTTCTTGGTTGTCACCGAGCACATAATCTTCGCTATTACTTACAGTGCATATAGGTATATAGGCAAGCCCGGAGCTTGGAGATTTCAGAATAATAATGCTTCAGTGTGTTATTTCAGCTCATCATTAACACGGAAAAAGCTTTCAGATCTGGATACGGTTCAGCATTACTATAATTTCAGAAAAATATTCGTCTCTCTGTATTTTGGAGCTTAAAAAATCTAACAAAGCCTACTCCGAGTCCATGAATAGAACAGAAGAGAATGGAATACTTAGCATAGGTTTTTAGTGGCCCGTTTACTATCATACTCGTATAATGGGTGAACCTGATGCCCTTTCCAAAAATATATTTCAGTTCTAAATCCCTGAACTACAATACATAGGCAAATATTTAACAATCTTTTGTATTACTGAAAAACAATCGCTTTATAAAACACCGTTTTCAATAAAACTAGACGAAGCAGAAAGCAAACGTATATTTATGGTATACACTACAGTCCTTAGTAAATGCGCACTGTCATATGCAGGCGGTGCTGGTCATACTTAATAAGCACGTTTGGAATGAATAAGCTGGAGCATAAGATTTTCTAACTTTTCTATCAAAATGATTAAATGAGGATTTTGCTCCTTTAAATTTACTATTGTTTCCCTTATAAGTATCTTCGATGTTAAGAAAACACATGCAAGGTATCTGATCAGACTACATATAGTGAGGTGATAATAGCAGTGGTAGGTATATTCTAAACTACCCCTGCTTTCCCCATTTTCATGCTCCACTCAGTGTCTTGGGTCTCTTTTTGTCACCATTAAAAGAAAAACGAAGCGAATGCAGCTTCACTTGAAGAAAGACGGGATCTTTGTGCAACCACAGCATGTTGCTATAGAGGAGAATTTTTATTGATTTTGTGAGAGGACATAAAAATTTGTTACCGTGTACTATTATTGTTCGCTAGAAGCTGACGTTCCCTATGTACGGAGAGTGTCGACTGTATGGCGAATCAGAGCATTTGAGCTCACCATGGCGTAATATTTCGCCTATCAGAGAGCAGTGCCTCGCAGGTCAGTTGGTAGAGCGACAAGGTTCTAAGTTCAGGACGATCCAAGCTTGAATTCCAGGGGCTAAAATACAGTTGCGTTGACCTCACGCTCCAACTACGAAACCTACATGCACTGGTTTGTGCTGCAGATGAAGTCCTTCTAGGCTCCATAGGAGTGTATGGCTGTAGTCGGCCACAGAATGATGATCTGAGCGTTGGCAACTGCGCCCCTCCTTCTCCTCGTCCCACCCCTTCATTTCTGGTTAGTCCAGTTAGCTCCTCCCGCCGGTGAACGATGAACGGGAGAGATATGCTGACGCTGCATCGCCGAGCAGCAACACTTCCTTTCTTGGGTCTAACATAGAAATGCCGACGTCACGGCGTTGAAAGAATCTGTAATCACCAGAAATCGGCGACCAGCTACCGTAGGCAAGGGAATTCTCTTTTCTAGTAAACTCCAAAAAGAACCTCTGTCAAGCTCCCTTCAAGATTCCAACGAAAGAGCCATACAAAAGCTTCGATAATGAACCTTAACAATTTTTGAAGGCTATGCGACGTCTACGTAGAACCTCTAGTTCTAAATAGAGCGAAATGTGATCATTGCCAATCATTGCGTAACTTTCTGTACGAAGCGATGGAAAGAAAGGGTCGAGACCCTTAATTAACGGATTAAGTGCAAATATTTTAGCCGGCGAGTGCTTCAGAACTCATTTGCGGTGGATTAGGCGATTAAAGTTGATCTCAACCAAACGCACTCGCCTTGACTTGTAGAAACTTGAGACACGCGCGCTGCCCTCAACCGATAACCAGTGAGACTTCAAACTCATTCCTTCTTCGTGAAATGGAACTTCCAGCCTGCTCAACACAGGCAAGTTGCTTCTAACACCTGCAGCACCAGCCGCGGTGACGAAGCTGAAGTACCTCACTGAGGTGCCGGACAAGTCAAGTCAAGCGGATTTAGCTTAGATCCACTTTGATGACCCAATCGAACGAGCTCACCACCAACTAGATACTCTGTCCTTCACTTCATACTTTCACCTGCAGCGTCAACTCGGGGCACGGGATGCCTAACAGCGCCTTCCATTTCAAGCTGGAGGACTAAGTAAACAACCCTGGAGTAACTGTGTTCAGGAGATGTACGCCTTCTCGGGCACCAGCGAAAATAGGGGTACTATTTTATGTGCTGCACGGGCACACTAAGTAAGGTAAATCCTGAAGGTATCTCTTCATCATATATATATATATATATATATATATATATATATAGATCCTGAAGGAGCATGCCCGCTTTGAGATAAAAAATTTCTTATGTATAAGTCCTTTTTGGAACCAAAATATGAAACTTGGATTAATGGCGCATCCAAACTTTCAGCCTTTCAATTTTGGTGCGTTCTACAGAAATTCGTTAGAATAATTGTTTTGTTTTTATTCCTACAGGTAGTAGGAAGAGAAACACGGTGCACATGCGGAGGATTAATTTGGACAATGCTCCAAAGGCGTAAATTTCTCTAAACAAACTAAGATCAATCTTCCGTGTCTTACTGCAGCTCTTCAGCAGCAGCATGTTAGCGTGCTAGCCTCGCGTACTGTAGTGCGGAAAATCAAGCGTCTTTGCCACACAAGTGCCGTATTTGGCTTGTCGAGCCAACATTTTCAATTTTTATGAGTTATAGTGTGGGGGTTGTAACCCTATCCAGAAATGGATATTTTCGGAGGGGCGAGTTGTCGCATGAGTCTACTATTTATGACTCCATAGCTCTGACAATCCATGATTGAGTGCAGCCATGCACTCGTCTGGGGTCAGCGGGCATCTAAGTATCTGCAGCACAAACTAGTTCATGTGGATTCCTATTTAGTTCTTGGTGTGCGGTCAAGTTGAGAGATCCTCGACTTTTTTGTCATGCCCTCCTATTGTTAGAAGGAAGATGCCAAGAGCAGTATTGTGATTCAATGCCCATAATATTGTTACAATTTCTTCCAGCTCCTGATCCTCTTATTATTAAGATGTCATCTGCTGCCTCCTTTCAATCTCGATGCTGGTCGTTGTTTTTCCTGGTGAATTTCTTGATTGTGTGACACAGCTCTTATCAGCAGCACACGGACGATGGGGTTACCGCCAGTTTGCTCGCACGATACATCAATACTGATTGCTAGCTAAAACCTGTGGAAATTGTGCGACTCAAAAGCCTTGTTTTTTATGATGTCTCAAATCCGAATAATGAACATGAAATGTGAATGTATGTTTCAAGTCGGACTGCAGATCTTCTGTCTATGACCTACGATTAGTGGTAGTTAATATTTAAATTAACTCCTGATATTTCCTTCCGAAACCGTATCAATGA
Source organism: Parhyale hawaiensis (assembly GCA_001587735.2). NCBI lineage: Eukaryota > Metazoa > Arthropoda > Malacostraca > Amphipoda > Hyalidae > Parhyale > Parhyale hawaiensis. The sequence continues at coordinate 16,027,223 of LQNS02277217.1, forward strand.
TTCCTTGATTTTCCCTAACACTTAAAGCGTAACGGCCGTACTGTGGAACAAAGGAACGAATGGAGGAATCAGCAGAAATATATTCTGATGTATCTTAGTATTGACATGAAATACGGGCCTGTATACTACGATAATCTAATACTGGATAATCTGTTAGAGTAAGGAAGGGAAAACAGAGCTACATAGACATAGTGCAATTAATTACCGTCACCTGATTTAAGTGTTTCAGTTGTAGCTCAGATATTCATATTTACCTCCGCCAAGGAGGTTATGTTTTCGTCGTGTTTGTCTGTCTGTCTCTTGTCTGTCACCAAGATAACTCAAAAAGTCATGAACCGATTTGGACAAAATTTACAGGGATTGTTAGGTAGGTTAGGAGAAACAGATGATTAACTTTTGGAGGAGATATGTCAATCCGTTTGTTTGTTTGTCTGCCGCATTTTTCTGAATGCCATAACTCAAAAAGTTATGGATGGATTTTTATGAAACTAACATGAGTTGTTAGGTATATAACAAGGAGTAAATGACCAAATTTTGGTAATGATCTGTTCGTTCGTTCGTTTGTAACTGTTTTTATTTTTCTGCTTGTTAGCACAATAACTCAAAAAATAATGAATGGATCTTTATGAAATTTATAGGTGATGTTAGTAATGTTAAAAGACACAAATGAATAAATTTTGGTGCAGATCTTTTTGTTCGTTTGTTGACTTATGTTTGTCACAATGATTGTTAGCAGCATAACTCAAAAAGTTAGGAGCGGATCTTCAGAAAAATTGCTGAAGCTGTTAGTACTATCAGAAGGTACAAATAATTAGATTATTGAGTTTATACAAACAATTATGGTTTCAGAGCCAATTTGATTTTTTGCAACCGTTGCCTCGCTTGGCAGAGGCATACGCTCTCAGAGAGTTCAAGTTCATTACTGAATCACAATCGCAAGAAAAAATAATGGAGAAGGATCATTGAACATTCCTTGTCGTCCTTTGCGACGGCCGAGTGCATTAATTGTTTGGTTAATAATGCGATAATTATTCCCCGCAAACGAAGTGAGAAAGGTGATAATGTTTTCGTAGAAGATTTTATGAGCAAGCTTCATAAATTTTTGTAGGGAGTTTGGTGGGTTGGCCTAGATGTGATAAATGCCAAAAAACTAGACCTAATTGACTAAAAAAAATAAATGACCGCGTTGAATTCTCCCTCACAGTAGCAGCCTCCACCGCAGCATATCATCTGGAGCACGGGGCGTTCTATTTTTTTCTATGTTATTATTAAAGAGGGATTGGTGCTGTGCGCTCAACTCGTTCATCAAAAACGACTTCGTTGAATTTGCCCCTACTGTGGATAATGGTCTTACGCCACAACGGGCTCTATTTGATTTATAGAAGCGTGATACATTAATTACTTAATAAAAGCCAAGAACTGTTAGTTCAGGCAATACACAAAGACCCACACGCCTACACACACGCACACACAATGTCCCTAACCCAGTCTTTCACAACACTTAAAGTTATTAGAGACAGCGCCGCGTGGCTGTGAATGGAAGACTATGGTGGAGGGGGAGATCCGCAGGTAGACGTACGTACAGCCTTCACTGCCTGCCATTACTGGGATGACATACCATTGTTAGTGTGCCTATGGGGAAAGCTTCTCTCTGAAAGGAGGCGCAGTTTGCTTCATAAATCTTCGTGCTCCAAGGTAACCGACTTATCATTCCGTCAATTGTATAATGTAGAAAACAAGTTGGAATTTAATCTTACTTTGAAAGTTATTGCATTGATAACAGTGAGGACAGAATGAACTAGACCACTCTGAGAGCGCATAAATCCGCCAAGTAAAGCAGCGGTTACGAAAAATTCAAATTGGCTCTGAAAAAATTAATTTTTTGTGCCAACTCCAAAATCCAATCATTTGTGCCTTTTAATAGTCTTAACAGTTTCTGCAATTTATTTCAAGATCCTTTCATAACTGTTTGAGTTATGCTGCTAACAAATATTATAACAAACATAAGTCATACATACAAACGAACCAACCGATCTGCACCAAAATTTAAGAATTTATATCTTTTAACATCACTAACAATACCTACAAATTTTATAAAGATCCATTCAAAACTTTTGAGTTGTTACGTTACAAACATTATGACAAACACAACTCAAACATAGAAACGAATCAACCGATCTGCACCAAAATTTAACTATTTATGTCCTTTAACAGTACTAATAATTCCTGTAAGTTTCATATAAATTAACTTGAAAATTTCTGAGTTATTGCGCTAGCAAAAATATAATCAGACACAGGAACAAGCATACGAATGAACTAACTAATAGATCATTACAAAATTTGGCCCTTTACTCTTTGTAATATACCTAACAATTCATGCACATTTCATAAAATCCGTCCATAACTTTTTGAGTTATGGCATTGAGAAAAATGAGGCAGACACACAAACAAACAAACGGATGGACGGATCTTCACCAAAAGGTAATCATCTGTTTCTCTTAACATACCGAATAATGTCTGTAAATTTCGTCAAAATCTGTCAATAACATTTTGAGTTATCTTGGTGACAGTCAGAATGACAGAAAGACAGAGAGACAAAACGACAGACAAACCCGACGAAAACATAACCTCATTGGCGGAGGTAATAAAATCTAATCTCCTACAGAAATGTTTAAATGCAGACTCCAAAGATTGGCACACTACTCACATACTTAAGTATACTACACCACACTATGACACATTAACACTACAATATACTACTGCACCACATCATACTACTACGCTTGACGGCCCTATCAAAATCTTATCTATGACTTACGACTGCTTTTCTTATCAGGTAAAGCGAAGCCAAGCTGAGAAAGCCCAACAGGCTGGCCTTTCTGGAACATCACTAGATCTAGTTTCAGGCGTTACCTTTAACTCGATAACCTCCTGAGACTTTCGAATATTGAAACCTACTCTTTACAATGAAGTGCCTAGCCGTCGTAATAGGGGTGCTGCTAATACCTGCAACAGCGCCCAAAGTGGTGAAACCAGCGTTCCTGTCTGAAAGTTGGATAATGTGAAGTTCATTGGCCTTTCGTCGGCTAGCTCTGTCACCGTACAAATTGTTGGCGCCTATCAGAGTTTAGCCTTCCCAGCCACGTCGTGGATATGAGGAAAAAGTTTAGAAATAAAGCACTCAGTCGGAACTTGTGTATAGATCTAAGAGTAACCAGTGATATCGATGAATGTCTCTAGAATGAATGATTGATTGCAGGACCCTTTCGATACTAAAATTTTTCATATCCACTTCGTATTTGGTTTAGTAGCAGGCAGAGATCGAAGCACAGAGACTTAAGCCGAGTTCACACGTCATTCATATAAACGCGTTCACTCATCCACTCGTCTGAATGTTTTGTAGCGTCGTTGTCAGCACAACCTCTAAAAATGTTTACCACCTAATCAGTTTCCTGTGCAGGTATGACTACGCAAATTAAGGGAATCTCTTCAAATTTTGGGTAAAATAAAACTCAAAAAATTGTCACTTTTCTGCTCCTTCTATGTTTTAATCTAGTTTCCTCCACAAGTATTTTAATTTAATTATTTGATGAAAAATTCCTAAGGGGAGAAATATATATTCTTTCATTTTTTTTCTTGTACGAACAGTATGTTGTGAAGTATAAATGTACANAATTCTTAACCTAGCGTGTAAGACTCGTTGCTTATTGTTTTACACTAGTTTACTGAACATGTATTGTAATAGAACTATTGTATGAATACCTTCCTACGGGGAGAAATAAATGGGTTTTCTTTCTTTCTTTCTTTCTAGTGCACAGTGCACATTCGGACAAATGAATGAGCGAAGGCGTTGACATGACTGACGTGTGAACTCGCCCTGGCGTGTTCTTTGCTGCAGACGATGAACAACGCACAAGAATAACAAGAAGCAGTGCCAGTAAGTCAACGAATATCATTACTATTACTTCGCATTCAAGGTTGCAGAAATATTTGATCATCTCTTTGTTTTCTGGAAATGAAGGTGGCTATAGCTACTCTATGGGTATCTCTTTTATACGCGAACCATTTAACCCGAGATTGCTCATCTAGAAGCTGTCTATAGTTTTTGTAGATTATTCTTTTATTCTCTCCAAATTAGGATAATTTAAGGATATATATATATATATATATCGTATCTCCAGCAAAGAGTTAACATAAACCACAGGGGTTCGTGCTGTGCGACAACTGTGAGTGTCGGAAAACAGATGCTAATTTTGCCGAAATCCTCAATGGGGCTGAAATATCACGACCTCAGTAACATGTCCTCCTGAGCTCGCGGTCTTTCTTTCTCCACAGCAGTGCAGCGGGACTAAGACCTGCCTTAAGATCAGACCAAATTTAAATGGCAGGTAAAAATGATAATAGCCAGATTAGCATATAGACTGGTGAGGCAACTTGAGATCCTACGCTTAAGTTCTCGCCCTCTTCTTTGAAGTTTCTTTGCCCGGAACGCTTTCGATCCCTTATATATGCAGCGATAGCTCTCTTTTTACATGATTTTATGGTATAACTTCTATGCAGAGATCCGGTCCCTGGCAGACGGCAAGCGGTGACTGGTGACTGCTTGTAGGAGCAACGTCCCCTCTGCTTCCAGGGGGCTGTAGAGAACCCTTCTAGAATTGCGGGAGCGATGTAGGAGCAGTAGTGGAGCAGTGGAGGAGCAATGAAGAAGAAATGAAAGAGAAATAGAGGAGCAGTGACGGAGCAATGAAGAAGAAATGAAAGAGAAATAGAGGAGCAGTGGAGGAGCAATACATGTTATTGCAATGAAAAAGCAATGTGGGCGTATTGAAAACGCAATGCAGGAGGAATGCGGGAGCAATGATAAAGCAGAGCAAGAGCAATGCAGGAACAGCGAAACAACAATGAAAAATAATGAATAAGCAATGCAGAAATAATGAAATATCACTGCGGGAGCATTGAAAAAGCAGAACGAAAGCAATGCAGGAGCAATGTACGAGGAAGGCAGGAGTAATATGCTTTCAAGAGACCCAAGATAGACCTCACAGAATTTTGGGGGCCCTAAAATGTGTTCAACGTCGTTACTCTCTGGGGTGGCCAAGAGTAGTTTTTTTAGTGTTGCTCAGGTAACGCTGATGAAGAGCAAACTTACTGCTCATAATACAATGTTGCAGTTGCCGCTTGATGAAACGAACACCAGGATCAACAGACAGTTGCGTGTGTGACCTCAGTGTCTGTTCGGTAGCAGTGACGTGTGTGACCACAGTGTCTGTTCGGAGTTCAACGCACCATGAGTCGATTGGTGAACCTGGGAGTGTTTCAGTGTCTGTAATACTCATGTCGAGAAATGTGGGGCTATGTTGTAGCCTGTGGGTTTCATCTTGAGCTCCAGTTCTTATTACATTCGGGCTACTTCACACACCTTGTTCATAGACGTTTCCCTAAATTCAATCATGCACTGCAATGAGTTACTTAGCCTACAAGTTTTGCAAGCATTTCCAGTTTTCTAACAGTCTATATGCTCAGTATTTTCATACTATATAGTCAACATTCTCAGCCACCAGTAAGTTCCTGCTCATGTGTACAGTATGCTGGAAATAAGCTTTGTTTTCGATGCTTTACCAGCTCCTGTGAATACGAAGCTTCTACTGTAAGTGGATGCGAATGTTAACACTTGCAACAGGGAGATGATATGATCTCAGCCAAGGAGGTGGTTATATTTTACGCCGGCGATTGTGCATATCTCTGTGCGTAACAAAGCTAGCTCAAAAAGTTAAGAACGGATCTTTATGAAATTTAAAATAAACTGTTAGGAATGCCACGGGGAACAAATTATTCAATTTCGGTGATGATCCGTTAGTCCGTCTGTTCGTCCGTCGTGCTGCCTCTCAGTTTTGCTTGGCCAATGTCAGCGTTCTCGAAATGCAACTCTAGTTACTATGTTATTATAGTCAGAATCGTACTCCCCGTACCCGCACATGCAGAAAGACAATATACTCACTAACCTTGGCGTAGACGTTCCTCCTATCGACACGGAGGCAATGGCTATAATATTGCAGTAGGGAATGGAGTCGGAGTCAGCAGAACATTGTACATCCGAGCAGTCATATGGTACTTCAGTGTAAAGGAAACGCTTGCGGCTACTTAATGTCGACAAATGCTCAGTAATGCAAGTAGGGCTGGTGAACTCTTCCACCAAATTGAAAATGAATGGGATGGAATTGGCCACTGGCACCCAACAACGTGACTTAGGAATCACTATTACCAACAAACTACAACACA
>LQNS02277217.1:16034245-16050454 GCA_001587735.2 Parhyale hawaiensis
CTCTATATCCTACTAACATAATGGCAATAGCTCAAAGAAGCCGGGGTGTTAGTCCCGGTGTCTCTTTGGGAATGGGCCTTTTGGTTCGTCTACTGCCGCCTATCTAATCTAATCTAATCTACTTTGACCCACCCACATGACTGAAAAATGCAGGATGCCTACAGCTACCCAGCAGCTTTTTTATTCCCGTGGCTGAGCCGTACAGGGCTAAATAGAAGTGCTAACTTTAGTTTTACTGCGAGTTTTGATTTACCCTTAATAACTATAGCGCTCTCAGAGCGCATACCTCCGCCAGGCAAGGCAACGGTAACGAAACATTCAAATTTGTTCTAAAGTTATGATTTCCTTTCTATCAATATCTAATCATTTGTGCCTTTTGACAGTAATAACAGCTTCTATAATTTTTTCGAAGATCTGTTGATAACTTTCCGAGTTATACTGCTAAGAAATATTCAGATAAACATTAATCAAACACAGAGCCAAACCCACCGATGATTATCAAAATTTAATTTTTTATATCTTTCAACATTACTAACAACTCCTGTAAATTTAATAAAAGTCTTTTCGCAATTTTTGAGATATTTTGCTAACAAATAAAAAAAATCAAGCACAGAGACTGACAAACGAACAAATAAATCGTCACAAAAATTTAGTCAGTTGCATTTCGTAGTATACCAAATACTCACGTACGTTTCATAAAAATTCGTTCATCAGATTTTGTGTAAGCATTAAAAAAAGAGGCAGAGGAACGAACAACGAAACGGATAAACGGATTTTCACCAAAAGTTAATTATCTGCTTCTCCTAATGTACCAAACAATCTCTGTAGATTTCATTAAGATCCGTAGATAACTTTTTGAGTTATCTTGGTGACAGAAAAACCAGCAAACAAAAAAACTTGATGAAAACATAACCTCCTTGGCGAAGTAAATATATTTAGTGTAAATCTTTCCACTTTCCTTCACTACAGTCACTTTACGGTGACTCATTTCATACGCTAAACTCACTATATATGACTGTTTAATGTTTATAGCATTAGAAAATTAATATTGTTCTTCGAGTGGGCAGACCTCCCGCCCCCTGCCCCTCCTCTCTGGGGACGACAGGGACATCGAAGTGTGCAGTGAGGGAGATGGATCTGGTGTAGGGGGTGGGGTGGCGAGGTCGTATTATTGGGAACAATTTAAAAAGGCTAAAGAAATACCAAACTTAGAAAAGCTGCATGTTTGTGGGCAAGTGCAGAAGGGAAATGAGCACCAAGAATCCTTCTAGGGGCGCTTACATGAAAAAGTACTGATGTCTACGGTTTGAGCTAAACTCCACAGGTTTAATACGATATCCTCATTTGCATGACGGTCGAAGACAGTGTTGACAAGTATTAGTGTTTCCTGAAGCCAAAGCCCAAGATCTCTAAGTGCGTCATATTATCCCCTTACTATAAATGAGTCTTAGCACTATAACTCGTTCTAATAAACAAAAAAAAGTGAGAATACACAAATTGCAGTTTTTGTTTTTATCGAAAAAATAATTTTAGTTGCATGGGTTCTCTATTTTTAACAAAACTGTGGCTTACAGATTTCATATGATTATTTTTCTCCAATTTACCATCGGAGAAACGTTTAATGCTGATTTCCGTGCAAGAGATATTTCTCAATAAAATTACTCTTGCTTATTATACCGCTTTATTGTGTATATATTTCAGAATTAAACGTTTACTAATGATCGAGCGACATTATCTTTCAATTTCGTCGTCAGAAGCCCTGCGTCAAACACGTCCTTTTTACCTTCCTAAGCAACATGCTATATCCTATATACACGCTATATCAGTTATATGCCGACAGTATATTCGCAATAAATACGACAATTGCATGCAAGCCTCAGATCAGCTTGAGTATTTAATTATAAATATTTCGGGAGACTAAAATGGTCTTCCCATTTCTAATACACTAGCGCTATACTCTCCTTTACTGAGGTTCATCTCACCCTTATATTAACTTTATACTGAGGGACAATTTATTTATTTATATAATGTCTCGTCTTTCTTTCGACTACTTTCTGTACCATTGTCATTGTCAAACTCATCTTTCGAATTGCCATTATGAAATTGCCATTATCAAATTGCCCTTATCAAATTGCCATTATCAAATTGCCATTATCAAATTGTCATTGTCAAACGTTCCTCTCAAATTGCTTTTTTATGACCTTTTTATTGGTGGATGCTTGCTGTTTGCAGGCATGAGCTGATTGTTTTAATACTTTTTTTTGCATGTTTTCCTACTCCTATGTTGTGATCCTAAAACTCAACAAAATGATGTATGAACTATGTCGAGGTAGGCTAAAGTGTAAATATATTGCTGAATGATGATTCTGTTGATAGCAAGGATTACATTATTAATACCTACACCTACCTACACCAAGGAAGGCATGTTTTTGCCTTTCTTTCTTTTCTTTATTTGTTATTAGTAACATTACTAAAAAAGTTGTGGATGGATTTTTGTGAAATTTACAGAAATTTTTGGAAATGGCACAAAGAACAGAGGGTTAAATTTTGACTATAACGGCTCCACTTGTCTGTCTGTCTACCATGTTGCCTTTTAGCAGTGCCTTGTTCGGCGGAAGTTTGCATTTTAGGATTTCAGCTATGTATATTATTACCTCCGCCAAGGAGGTGGTTATGTTTTCGTCGTGTTTGTCTCTCTGTCTGTCTGTCACCAAGATAACTCTAAAAGTTCAGAATTTATTTGGACGAAATTTACAGGGATTATTAGGTATGTTAGGAGGAACAGATGATTAACTTTTGGTGAAGATATGTCCATCCGTTTGTTTGTTTGTCTGCTTCAGTTTTCTCAATGCCGTAACTCAAAAAGTTAGAGATGGATTTTTATGAAATTAACATGAGTTGTTAGGTATAAAACAAAGAGTAGATGACCAAATTTTGGTAATGATCCGTTTGTTCGTTCATTCGTTTGTCACTGTTTTTCATTTTATGCTTGTTAGCACAATAACTAAAAAAGTAATGAATTAATCTTTTGAAATTTATAGGGGTTGTTAGAAATGTTATAAGACATTAAAGATCAAATTTTAGTGCAGATCGGTTTGTTCGTTTGTATGTTTGACTCATGTTTCTCATAACGTTTGCTTGCAATAAAACTCAAAAAGTTATAAACGGATCGTCAAGAAAGTTGCAGATGCTGTTATTACTATCCAAAGGCACAAATGATTAGATTTTGGAGTTATACAAAGAAAATTATGGTTTCAGAGCCAATTTGAATTTTTTTTTGCTACCGTTACCTCGCTTGGTGGAGGTATGTGCTCTCAGAGTGCTCTAATTCTAATTGAGGTTATTCATCTGATAAGTCATTGATCCCCTCTTTTTCAGCAGCACACATGTGTGCTTCTTTTGGCATATTCCCGCCCTTTGGTGCCCTGGCGCAAAGGTCTAATTATAATAATAGTAATAAGTACAGAGCATTCCTAGAGTGCATACCTCCGCCAAGAAAGGTGATGGTAACGAAAAATTCAGGTTGGTTCTGAAACCATAGTTTCCTTTGTGTCAACACCGAAATGTAATCGTTTGTGGCTTTGGACAGTAACAGCAGCTTCTGAGATTTTTTTGAAAATCCGTTCATAACTTTTCGAATTATGCTGCTAACAAACATTCTGACAAGCCTTAGTCAAACACTCAAACGAATAAACCGATCAACACCAAAGTTTATCACCTATTTTTTTAATATTTTTAATAAAAACTGTAAATTTCATTACGGGTCATTTATAGCTCTCTGAGTTCTTTTGCTAACAAGCATAAAATCAAACACAGAGACAAACGAACCACCAGATCGTCACAAATATTTGGTTATTTCCTCTTCGTGATATAGGCAACAACTAATATAAATTTCATAAAAGTCCATCCATAACTGTTTGAGTAATGGCATTAAGAAAAAAAGAGGCAGACAAGTAAACAATGGTTATTCACCAAAAGTTAATAAATCATCTGTTCCTCCTAATATACCTAATATTCCCTGTAAATTTCATGAACATCCGTCTTTAACCTTTGGAGTTAGTTTGGTGACAGACAGCGAGACAAACAGTCAAACTCGACGAAAACACAACCTTCTTGTCGGAGGTAATGATGTTCTAGTAACACTTATATTTATTTGCATGGGCAGGCAGCTCATGCTACCGGTAATAACGTTCACAATGCTGTAATAACGCGGCACTTGGTTTGTTCAGTTCTGTAGGTCGGGTAACCGGACCCCTGCAGCCCTGCTTCAAAGCCAAAGCTGCATGCAGGCATACAAGCAGGCACTGGGACCGCCTTCTCGTTAGCATTCAGTAGTGCGTGTCCTGTTGAGAACAACAATCACTTCGGAGCGTTTCTTGCATTGGTATTCTTAACTTTAGGTAAATAATGCAATGCAACCGGCTGCAGAGAGTGGATAAGTGTCTGGGACGAGCGGCCCTAATGTTAACGAGCCATCGTTACGCCTTCAAAATTGGGGCAACGACGCTCTTCCTGAAGCGCCATCGCCATTGCGTCGCAGGCTCCTAACCAACTCTGCGCTGCTCCCACTTCTGCTGACGACTTGGCTGAGTTATGCATATTCTAATTTGCGTGTAATATCTATGTAGCACAAAGTTAAACACTATATACAGGCTGTCACTCTGGAAATTGCAAGGTATTCTCATTCTTATTTTTCGTCTTCTTGAACTTGTTAAGCAAGCTCTTCTTGCTCGCACCTCAGCTATTTACCTGACCGAACTCCCCTAACAGAAATGTGGGCGGCCCAAAAACTTAAATATTAAGTCAGTTGTTGAGGCGACCACGCATTCTGTTAGGATAAAAATCTTAGTTTGTATTTAACTCGTATTAGAGGCTATCTGATTTTTCCTTTTTAACTATTACTGCCTCTTTATCTTGCTTTTCTGCCAAACTCTGCACTCTCCTGACAGCAACTTGACGGAACTGTGAACAACATTAGTTATGAGTACGGTACGTTTAACTTTCATCATAAATGACCCAAAAGATAATTGAGGCAAACATGTCATTTCATAGGTTCTCATGAAAGTAGTCTGTAAAGGTAGAGCTAAAGTCAACTTGTCCGCGCACAGAGCTGCGAAATTCACAAACACCGTTGTGTTTTAGGAAGCAGCTAGTAAGTGTTATTTACCGTAAGTGTAGGCGCTTCAACACTAATATAATGATATCATGTTCAAAAGACGAACATCATCTATCCCCGACAAAACTTTTGGCCCCGCGGAAATTTATTTGTGCTTTTAGCTTCTGGGGCGACCATGAATTCTATCTGGGATAAGAAACTCACTGAACTAAACTGTAAAATTTTGTCTCTAACTGAGACCTAGTTTTCACTATTAGCATCCGACCTTTTGTAGCTGCTGACGTGGGAGGAGCTAACCTGCAATGAACACTTTTCTTCTCAGGAGTTGTTGCTGTTCCTTTTACCTGTCACCACATCAGTGTATTTGCCCTTTACCATTTACTTGTAGAGTTACTGAACTTTAACTACGCTGCCACGGGTGTCTATCAGTCTTCGTTCTCGTCCAGTTACTAGCTATCACACCTGTGCCTTTTAACGGTATTCGTTTAGTGTTGTGCACCTTTTACCAGTTATCACATGGCAGAGCCTTTATCAACTTATTCGTAATAAATTGAACTAATTAACAATAATACTAATTGCTTTACCGTCAACAAGGACCAATGGCAGCTTGGATTGACTAATGTCTCCCGCTTTTCCTTGTTAACAAACCATAATTTTACCAAGGAGTCTGCATAAAACCAGCGTTGCTCCCAGAATCTTGTTGCTACTCGATCACCTGTTATCGAGTTCTCGCCTATCCCTGTCTTCGTAAGGACCACCTGCTGATTGGCTGTGGCCGCCAGGGTTGCCAGCGTGTCAAATAGACGAGAGGAATATAAAGGCTGAGTATAAATTATTTCTAAATTCTAAACAAGTGCCAACTGATTAACTTTAAACTCGTCAATAATTGAGACGCATTAACATCGTTAATAAACGATAAATTAAATTGCGAAGTGGAACCTCGGAGGGACGACAGGTGCTGCGAAGATGTTCCGTCATTGAGGCTGCGGCCGTGGTGCGGTGAAGATGTGGCGTAAGGCGCTTGTGTAACCATGCCCTACTAGATTTCTCTATTTGAGAAGCGTGCCCGTCAGTCCGTCTGAGTCCTTTTCCTTCTCTTATTACTAATGTGGGTGTGCTCTAGAGTGCCTATCAAGTTAATATAGCTTAGTACAACCTTCTTATTGTGCTTGGCGACAGACACTCGCATTAACTCAGTCTTCCAGTAGGCAAGACTTTAAATTTACTTATCTTTGCTTCTGTCTTTACTGTCTGAGCACACCCAGTAACTTTCATTTCACTGTTCTCTAATGGTTGCATAAGCCTCTGCAGTATGTTATGGAGGCGGGTGTTGAATCTCGAAATCAGTCTAGTTTGTTCTCGTTAGCAAGTGCAAATCAATAAAATTATGTTCGGTCTATGGGAATTATAACTGCTATAGAAAGCATGAGACAAGTTTAGGAAATTGCGAAAACTCCTTTCATGCCACGTTCATAACCTTAAAATTCGATTATTGTTAGCCGGAAGCTGTTTTTTTTACAGTACTGTTGCTCAGCGGCTGAGGGGCCTGGTGCGTGACGGAACTTATTTTTACCGTCTCTCCACGCTTCTGCGGCGCTGCATTAACCCGATTCCCTTATCTAGTTCCATCAGGTGTGTACAATAGTCGACTACCGTTTAACTAACTTTTTCTGCAGCATCTCCACGTTATGATCATAGATTCTCCGTAGTGGATTTCATGATAAATCTTATGACTATTGCATAAAATTACCTCTTGCCTAGAAATTACCCCTTGCCTAGAAATTACCTCTTGCCTAGGAATTACCTTTTGCCCAAGAAATTACCTTTTGCCCTAGAAATTGCCTTTTGCCCTAGAAATTACATTTGCACTAGAAATTACCTTTTGCCCTAAAAATTACCTTTTGCCCTAGAAATTACCTTTTGCCCTAGAAATTACCTTTTGGCCTAGAAATTGCCTTTTGTCCTAGAAATTACTTTCTGCCCTGGAAATTACCTCTTGTCTAAGAAATTGATTTCTCGCATATAATGTTGCTTGTGTGAATTGCTTCCCTAATTACTTCATTTTGTGAATTAGCTACTTGCCTTTTAGAAAGTACCGGCTAAATGCAGTTTACTTACTTAACGTAGTTACTTGCTTATTAAGATTTGCTGACAGAAAGTTCTTGCAGTACAGCTCCAATCCTACAGTTACTTAAAGCGATTGCACAGTGAAACATAGTTTAGTTCAATAACTGATTACCGTTAGTAGAGCAGAACAAGTTGTACTGTACAAGTTAAAGACGGTAGTCTTTTATTTCAGAGCTGAGCTCGGTTCAAGGGCACATCGTACCATTGTCTCCTACTTACGCCTCGTCCCCTGTCTGGTGGCGGTCCCCCAGCCCTCATTGTGACTTGTGGGCGCAGCCCGTCTTTTGCCCTTGACTGCGCCTCGTCCCCTGTCTGGTGTTGGGCTACAACCCGTTGGCAGAGCTAAAACTTTTCTGATATATGATTTTGAAGTGTTTTGATTTTTTAAAAACTTAGTTAACCACGCTCTTGCGTATGGCCGAAAATTAATAAAGCCACAACTTGGAAAGTTTAATTACCCTGTGTGCGATTTCTACCCGTTGGATTAGAATATTTTACAAAACACGAAAATTCTTCTTTTATTAGTGAGCAACTGCGCGTTTTTCATACACCTCTGCGACACCGAAGTGCAAATACTTTCTTTGGTGGTTACTCCTGGCAATCAATGGATAAGATTGTAAAAAGTTCTGTTTGAATCAAATCTTTGCGGGTGAGATGAAGGGAAAATTATTGCTGCACTTCGCACAATCGGAGCTCTTTCTGGGCCTTAAATATTGTAGGTGAGACGAAGTAGTGAACGAAAGTGGGAATGGCTCAACAGCGAGGTATTTCAATTCGAACCGGGCAAAAAATCGCTATTATAACAGAAAAATAAAAAATTCTTGATGCTGGCCATAGAATTCAACGCGGCAACTTAAAAAACTTTCCATTTGGTCTTCAATCGGATTCACAACTGTTAGAATATATATTTGATCGTGAATAGTCCCAAGAATTTTAAATCTTCCTGCTTGCTCTCCTAGACGTCTTATTAAATTAAATTTAGTTTAATTTAATTACCTCAAAACCATTTTCTCTCGTCGAATATATACTAGTCTCAGGAATTAAAATCACGTATGCTTGTAGTTCGCTATTTCATTGCTAACAATTTTCTGTGATAAAATCAGCTTTGTTGGCTTGGTGCTTGTTGCAGCGGAAAACTTCGAAAATTCGAAATTATATTTATTAATTTCATATAATTAAATTGATGTAACTGATGTTTTTAAGTGTTAGCATTCCCCTGACTTAACGATGAGTATTAGGACGTACTTAACGTTGATATTTAAGTGGAAAAAATATTCTTTATAACTCACTGCTTTTCTAAAAACTTCATGCATCCAAATAAAAAAAAAAAAAACTCGAAAAAAACTATTGAGTTCATAGTTGTTTGATCTTATCAGTACATATGAGTAACTTAAATGTTCATTAGGAGTCCGTAGACTTATTTCATACTTATTCCTTCATTATCATGTGACGCGCATTACTTCTTGTGTGTGCCTTATTGCAAGGTACTTCCCTTCTGGGAATTAAATAGCACTTGGCATATTTGAAGTAGGGACGTTTCTACACTTGCTTGACTCACTGTAAATATACATGCCTAAATTATATTGACTGTAGACGGGCGTCAGACTAATTTTATTCGTTGGTCACATCTTTTGTAGTTTTTCGTTGAATATTTGTGTATTATTCATCTTACTTCTATGAACTGTAATTTGATACCACCAAATCATTATTTTTTTGGGACATGAATAAAAGCTAAAACGAGCTTCACCAGATGCAACTATTCAACTTAACGTCATAAGTTAGCATTGCAACCTTTCGGCTGCAACTGATGGCATTTGCATTTAATTACCTGCTGTAAGGAGGTTATGTTTTCGTCGAGTTAGTCCATTTGTCTGTCACCAAGATATCTCAAAAGGTTATAGACGGTCGTTTGCGATATTTACAGAGATTGCTATGTATGTTAGGAGGAACAGATGATCAACTTTTAGCGAAGTTCCGTATAACCGTTTGTTTGTTGGCCTTATTTTCTTGGTGGCATAACTCTAAAAGCTATAAACGGATCTTTACCGATTTCTCAGGAGATTTGGGGATTATAACTAGAAGTAAATACAAAATTTTTATGTTGATCTGTCAGACTGTTTGTTTATCTCTATGTTTGTTTTTATTGCTTGTCAGTAACATAACTTAAATAAGTTATAAGCGCATCGTCATGAAATTTGTAGGATTTCTTAGAAAAGTTGAAAAAACACAGATGAAGAAATTTTGTAAATGATCGGTTGGCAATATGAGTGTTTGACTATACTGTTTGTCAGAACATAACTCAATCTGTTTCGCACGGATCTTTAAGAAAATTACAGAAGCTGTTTTTACTGTCAAGAGGCATAAATGACAAACTTTTGGTGATGATAAAGAGGAAATCCTAGTACTAGGACAAATTTCAAATTTCGTTACCAATGCCCTTCATGACGGAGGTATACGCTCTCAGAGAACTCAAGTTAGTTTTTAGTTTAAGTTACTTATACATATAGCAAACTGATCTAAAAGCTACCATCGACCGCCCTAGTTAGTAACATACACAAAGTATTCAGAAGAGAAATACTAAACGACAGAATGACAGTCGGACAAACAGTCATAAGGATTGAGGGATCATTACCAAAATTTAATCATGTGCCGGCCGTAACATTTTTAACAGTTCCTGTAAATTTCATGAAAATTTGTCCATAACTTTCTGAGTAAATTTCATGTTGCTCAAAGACAGAATAACACACAAAACCAAACCCTTTAAAATATAATAACCTTGGCGGAGATAATTATAACCATGGGCGAATGGACTGCTCGTGTTTGACATGCTAGACACGGCTTCTTTCTTGCTCTCAATGTCCCGCTGCGGGCTTTGTGGACGGAGTGGCTGTGTAATGTTGTTGTGAAGCAGCTCCTGTTAGGAGGAAATAGTTTAGGGTGAAGCACTAGAACGAAATTTGCTTTCGGAAGCATGAGGTTGTTCCATTTAATCCACATAAAGCATATTGGAATCGTGTGACGCTTTTAGTCGAGCTAAACACACAATGTTACTCGTACTGAAAGGAAATTCTGCACGTTCAGTTTCCGAGTACTTATTCATAATTTGTCAAATGCAGTCTTCTCATGCCTCGTTTGAATTTACGTACCTGACGTAGTGAACTGACTTTTGAAAACCAAGTGCAAAGACTGAACAGAGAAATAAATCAAAATTGTTACGTGACTACTTTTGTCCCTGAAATTTCACTTCCCTGGTGTTGAAAATGACCAATCAAACATTGTGTGACTATGCTTCTCTCTTGTGAGCTAAATTCTCAATGGGAGAAATTAAACAGTAGACATTGCGGGATAATTTTCTTCATATGCGTTCCAATTTTACAGTTGAAGAAATGAAGTAACTGACGTTTCCTGGTTACATTCTTCACTTGAGTTCTAATTTTGCAGGGGAAGAAAAGAAATAACGAACGTTACGGAACCGCTCTTTCCTATGGAGTTTTAATTTTAGCCTCGGCGGCCACATTGATTCATGAGCACAAGAGAGGGTCGGCTGAGCGACCGGGGCACGCCGCTCGAGGGTCCTCAATATCAGGCAATTATTGTGCCCTCCACAAGGCTTCCCTCGCCGGGTGCCCTTTTCTGTGGAGCAATGAATACGCCTGGGCTGCGTGCATTGCTGGCGTTACTGAGGCTGCGAACCGGCATATGGTATCCAAGATCAATGCAGCCATATATGGAGCTACAAGTATTATTTTTTTAATTGTAGCAAAGCAATTTTTCAAAGTTTTCACAGTTGCAACCAGGATAAAATACAGCGTCATGTGCTGAATGTAAGCAAATTAATTAAAAAATGGGCTACGAATTTTTTAATATAGCCTTTACCATTCTCAAGTGCAGCAATCATGCTTCAGGCTTCACTCGAGGCACAGGTGTTCTTCTAGGACCAGAAATTATTCTTTTACGTAGTTTACCTTTCAGATTATCGAGTGAAGCATAGAGAGAGCTGCCGACCTTACTCTCTTATTTGGACATACGACAACTCTGAAAAGCTTTGGCGGTTTCAAATCAGGACTGTATGAGGGCCACGCTACCTTGCTGGTGAATGCAGGAACATAAGCTTTAATCGCAGCGTCGAGTCATTTTGGTTATGTGAGACGCGGCTCAGCGAGGTGCACTATGAACGTGTTCACGCCCCCACGGGAACAGCAACTGTTCTGCTTTCAAGATGCAGCTGGTGCACCACTAATTTTCATGTCAACCCCTTAGCGCACAAAAATGAAAGAAAACCTTCAAAATATAGATTGCTGCCGCCCAGACCGTCACGAATAGCGATGATAGTCACTCGTTTGCCTTCACGGAACCATTTTCGACTTAAATTTGGTTATTCTCATGGTAATTACTATACGGTTGAGACTTTGCAAAATATACACGTATATTCTATCCAATTGCATGACTGAATTTTGATTTTCATAATTTATACTAGTGAAGTGTATGCATAGGCATCATATTTCATGTAAGAAATCGAAATTGAGTCATACAATTGGATAGAAATATGCAGGCATATTTTGCAAAGTCACAACCCAAAAACTACTGTCTACTTTTCCTCATCTGTAAAGAGGACGTGGGCCAGCTCAATTGCCATTATCCATGTGATTGAGGAAGCAATAACATGGCCGAATCTCATATCCTTGTCAACAACCTTACGATCATATGTACTGTTTTTCAATCTTAAAAAAAAAAGAAGAGCTTGAGATCAACCCCGAGAACTCGGAAGAACATCGAACTTTTGCTCAATTTCGAGTCTGCAATCAATTTCCTGGCCGAACGTAGAGAGGAGCCATCGTTTGCGCTTCCATCGTGTCTCGACAAGTTGCGTATTCTGCACACTCAGTGGTCTGCCTCGTCAGGGCGACTGCGTGTAGTACCAGTTTCTTCAAACCTTGTACAGGTTTACACACAGATTCACATCCTGTATACACATGTTTTGCATTGGTAGAATTATAAATTTACATTTTCCCTTATCATAGAAGTATATTATTATTATTTCTCTGTTTATTGGTCATTTAACAGCGCATGCGTTCAGGCTGTTCTACATACAGCAGAGTGAAATATAAAGTAAATGTCGTAAACTTCAAAACGAGTCGTGAGTTATCATCCGGCATTTCCTTAACGGTTAGGCTGAAAGGATTTCCCCTTTTAAAAGTATTTTTTGACTTGGTACGAAAAAACTACAAAAACTACATAGATATGCAATTAACTGGTGGATGGGTATACTCAGCTTAGTCATTAACCAGCTAAGCATATTTTAAGAAATGTGCAGCCTCGGTTGCGTTAATTCAACACTTCCCTGTGCATACTCAGGAGACTGGGCCTTGTGTCCATTTGTACGCCTCGTGATTTGCCTCACTGCAACTGATCATAAATACTCTCCAGTGGTACAAGTGTTCCCTTTCTCTCAGAATTATTTCTTTGGTCTAATTTGGTCCAAATTCCGTACACAGCCCGTTTACTTCCATGTACTTATTAAGAGACGTTAATAATAGTGCTATTTGACGTGTTAGTTTTGGAAGTTAATGGCTTGAAATAATATACTATTGTGTAGTGCCCTTATAAATATTTTGACCTCGCAGAGAGACAGAAGTTCGTGAACCAAAGTGGAAGGTTCCGATTCCGTCTCACGAACGCGTCAAGAACTAAAAACGTCTCATGACGCCATAATACATCTTTGCGAGTATGTATGTAATCCTCAACTCCAAGAAGCATTAGTGGATGTGTTCTAAGTGTTGATGTGCACTCAACTAGCACATTTCACTGAGTCCTCAACACCACGACATGCACGTATCTCTAGGATCTAACCATGTTGCGTTCATTTAGGCTCGCGGGGACGGGAAACTCTTTATCCAGATTCAGATTAGACCTCTTTAACGAGCGTTCTATTGGCCAGAGTTTATTACAGTCTCGAGAGACACTTACAAAAATTAATTACATTTTGCAAAAACTTATAGTTGGGAGAGCACATTGACTTCAATTACGTATCTGAACACAAACAACCATACTTTTTGAGGAACTTAACCTAAGCTCTGACTCATTTTCAAATCCGTGACACCGGGGAGATATAGAACATATAAACTAAATCCTGTGTTATTCTATTTTAAAATCGGGTACCTGCCCTGCAAATATGTTAGGTCAAGCATAGAAAGCCAGTGAATAGGACGTTTATTCAGTTTATCGAATATTGGAGAGAGTAATAACCTACTGAATAGTAAAGAAATAGCAAGCTCGTTTGAAGAATTTTTTCGTTAGGTGATTCTTAAGACCGATTGGTATCGAAAAGTTTCTACTTTGCATTGCTCCTGCATGGAAACAAGAATATGTATGAACATGAATGCCGTCGTCTAGCTTTACATAATCATGGTAGATTGTATCGGAAGGCTTTAGATATGTACTGATTGCGTATTATAGGATAATCATATGCGACATACTAAAAACCTGACACGTCTCACGAGACTATCATGGTAACTTGCAGTGAAACATCCTGTACACACAGTTGGCTTGTTATTAAATTAACACAATTAGCCATTTCCCGTCGTCTTGGCAGCAGTACAACCCCCCCTCCACCCCGGCCCCAACAACTCCGTCTGCGAATGACAGGAGGTTGTGTTACGTGTCGTTGCTTCCAGAAAATATAGCTGCACACAGTTATATATACAAAAGTTATATATTTAGCCAGATCGTACATTATATGTAACGGAATTTTACTAGAACTGTCGTTAAGTGGCATCAGCTGAGGCTAGGTGTAACATTGAACTTTACACCTAACGATAGGGCAACTCCACGGGCTTCTGCTTGTACGTTTCCCGACAGATAAACGCGCTGGGCCTTCCTGAGTCCGCCACTACCACCGACCAGCACCCTACTCCAGAGCCCTTTCAAATAGAGCTCCCGTTCTTATTGTTAGGTGAGGCAGGACTGGTTCTGTTCTGCTAACGTCCCGAAGTGTTTTTATTGAATGTGAGTTTTTAGCGTTTTTATTGGTTTTTAGTGCTTGCGTAAAATTTTTTTTATGCTATAAGTTTTTTTTACTTAGCGTCAATTTTTGATTGGCCTTGCTTAGCGTCAATTTTTGATTGGCCTTGCTTAGCGTCAATTTTTGATTGGCCTTACTTTGGGTCAGTCTTTGATTGGCCTTACTTAGCGTCAATCTTTGATCGTTAGCAGAACCAGTCCTTGCCTTAACATAACCTAATGAGAACGATCTCTGGCCTGCAGGCTATTACACATAATGGCTTCTTATACCATAAAAATACATCTTATGGCTGAAAATGACACTTAACGGACCTCATTACCCCTAAACTCCTTGTTCGCTATATATATATATTAGCAAAAATCGCAGAAAAGAAGTTGAAAAAATTTTGATACCACGACGAGAGTTTCGCTGTTCTCCAGCTCATCAGGTGGGAGGCTCAAAGTTGGTAAATTTGCATAACTACTCTCGCACGCAAGAACCTACAGATGTAGTGGTGCAAATCACAACTCTCTCTTTTACATTTTTATGCAGAAATCTAGATGTGAAATACAGTACAAAAGTATCGTGATTGGATTATAATCAACTTCACCTGTACTATACTACTTTTCTTACGAGTTACTGAAGTTTTTCTTTAGAGTTTATCACGTTTTATTAACGTGGCATTGAAGGCATTCCAACCTAATTACCTCGAGAGAGGCTGTCTGTGAACCGTATAGTCAGCCCTCTACCCTCGGATTGTTTATCAGCCACTGACTCAGTACTAGATGCGATATGCTTTACGGGCTCAGGACGACAGGGAATTGCAGCCCAAGGAGGTTGCCATGATGAAAAGGAGACTATCAATCAAATTGCCGGTATATGATGGACGTGTTCAGTTCTCAGTCCATAAATGATGAGATTTGGACTTTGGGGTGAGATAGAGCTAAGGAGTTACATATTTTCTAAGGAAAGCTTTCTGTATGGACAAAAACTGCTAGAGACGGGCTAAAATAGGAGATACTCCACATCTTGTTATATGATTAAGAGCAGTCCGAATCGAAGGCACAGTGCGATTGTCTGTCTCCGGATTTACTCCGCTAATCTCTACCTCTATCATCTTCTTCCATGACCATCTCATTCTGTTACGTTGTATACGAGTTTCTACAAATTGCTTCAGTTTTTATCTACACCTGTCACTGTGATTCGGAAATTTAGCTGATGGAAAATCAGAACTGAGTTGCCAATAAAGCCCTTTCCGTAAATTAAAAAAAAGCGCCACTCAAACAAGACTTTCTCATCCTGAAAGAATTCCGAACGACCATAAAATTACAATCAACATGACAAACACTCGCATACACCAACAACACCTCCATGATGCAGCCAGCGTTGTCATCCTGGAGGCAGGCAGGCAGGTGCTCCAGCACTGAACCACTCGAGGTAATCTGCGGGGCATCTGAGCGCATAGCTCACTCGAACCTTAAACGAATGACGGACATACATCAAAATAAAGCGGCGGACGAAGCATTGCTTGGGAGTGCTGAACTAATGCATGTGGAGGTGGCACTGCGTAGGAGCTTCCTGCAGCATCCTGCTTCTTCCTTGTGAAGAGGAGACCCCCTTCTGCTGTAGTGTGCTGTGTGGTTAGTGTGCTGTAGTGTGCGGTGTGGTTACTGTGCTGTAGTGTGCGGTGTGGTTAGTGTGCTGTAGTGTGCGGTGGGGTTAGTGTGCTGTAGTGTGGGGTGTGGTTAGTGTGCTGTAGTATGGGGTGTGGTTAGTGTGCTGTAGTGTGCGGTGTGGTTAGTGTGCTGTGTGGTTAGTGTGCTGTAGTGTGCGGTGTGGTTAGTGTGCTGTAGTGTGCGGTGTGGTTACTGTGCTGTAGTGTGCGGTGTGGTTAGTGTGCTGTAGTGTGCGGTGTGGTTAGTGTGCTGTAGTGTGCGGTGTGGTTAGTGTGCTGTAGTGTGCGGTG
>LQNS02277217.1:16050554-16074904 GCA_001587735.2 Parhyale hawaiensis
CTAAACGACAGCCGGTACTCAGTGGAGTCCCACAAGGCACCGTGCTTGGTCCAATACTTTTCCTTATCATGATAAATGATATGGGGCACCAATGCAAGTTTGCCGTTCCCTAATCGTTCGCTGATGACACACGGATATTAGCAGCGGTACAATCAACGGCGGACGTACGGAATGTGCAACTAGACCTAACCAACATCTTTCACTGGACATCGGTTAACGACATGACCTTCAACGACTCAAAATTTGAACTTTTACGATACGGAAAAAACTTCTCCCTTACTGAATCCATGTCCTACACGACGAGAGATGGGAGCGAAATGGAGAGAAAGCAAATTTTAAGGGATCTTGTGTGAGAATACAAGATAATGCCACTTTTGAAGATCATGTTGCTCGAGTTGTTACCGTAGGCAAGAAGTTCAGCGGATGGGTGCTTCGAACTTTCTCTTCACGAGAGGCAGACACAATACTCACCTTATGGAAACCACTGATACTGCCGAGGATTGAATACTGTTCACCTCTTTGGATGCCAAGCAAACGGAAAGACTTAGAGCGCCTTGAGGCTATCCAGAGATTTTTCACAACCAAAATCCGAGGCATGAAAGATTTAAACTATCACGAAAGAGTGGCTCAACTTCAAATGTACTCAATTCAAAGGTGATTCGAGCGCTTTACGATCATATATATTTGGAAAATTCTAGAAGGAATTACTGTCAATGTCAATGGGCGAATCCAGGCCAGACACTCAAGCCGTATTGGTCGCACTTGTGAGGTGCGCATTCCGATCAAAACTGGTGGTGATGCGATAGCCACAAAGTATTCTAATAGTTTCGTGGTCCGAGGGGTGAGATTATTCAACAAAACATTCGAAATATCACCGGTACAGAGACTGCGAAATTTAAACACTTACTGGACGCATGCTTACTGAAAGTGCGAGATAAACCTGCTGTAAGCGGCTACGTGAACTGTGGGGATAACTCGCTGTTAGCCACCCCGCTGGTCACGGTCTGCAGCATCACCTCTGCACAAGATGGGTGGCATGAATAACGTCGCCTGGACCTCGTCCGAAGTATCATCAAAGTTAAGGTATCAAAGTAAAGGTCGAAAATACTTTCAAGTTTTAACATACCGTTTAACCCACCACTTTTCTTTCCAATACAAAGTTAACGAAAGAGAACGCTGGCCTTTTAAGTTTTCAAATACTCCATTAAGTTCACCACCTTGGCACAATTTCAAGTAACGCTAAGCGCTTAAATTCTTTTCATTTAAAGCTTCTCAAGGCAAGCAATAGTACTTGCTGCGACGAAATAACCTTACACTCTTAACACTATGTAATACAAAGTAAGTTTCGCTTTAAGCATATCCAAATGTTGTCAAGTATCGAAAGCTGATTATGTAATCAAAAATTCTGATGACATTCTACTTTAGATCCCAAATGGTAAAACCAAACGAAATATATCCGTGTAGATTCCTTGGTTTGGGAGCAGCAATTCAGAATCATAAAAGTTATTAAAATGAATCACAAAATAGTGCATGCAAATTTTTTTTTCTCCACACATGAGCTTTTTCACTGATCAAGTGTGGACATAATAATGATGATAAGATGTAGAGGGCGTGAATGAGTAGCAACAGATTCCGACAGAAATTAATGAACAGATATTCATCATTCAAATATAGTATTTTTCAAATTATTTTGAAATATATGAATTACTCATAAGTCCATGTATATTTTACTTTTTCTCATATTTGTCACTAGCTAGAAACTTTAAAAATGCAACGTATTTATTCACCAAAAGCTTCAAATTTAGCAACATTATTCCTTCTGATTTGCATGCCGTGAAATATTTTAAGTATATTTTCGTGACGCAAGCAAGCATAATAACAGTAAATATTCGTCGCAAATAGCATGATAAAAAACATCTCATTGCTCTAGCAAAAATTTGTTTGTGCTTTTATCCTCTGAAAAGCTGTTGATACTCTGCAAATCGAAACTCTTATTACCTCAGTCACTGGTGTATCCAGTAAATTGGCCGGGATTTGTTCAAGCCGTGTATAATGGCCACATTCGGTGCTCTGTTCCCGTTTGATACTCTTCGTGATTTACGCTCATGAACCTCGGATATTCCTTCCCAGTTATTGTAATTAATCTCAACAAATACGCATCGCTATTCATAGTGGCAGTTGCAGAGCTGACCTATCCAACAGTCTTCAACAGCTGTCGAGGATATTGCGATTATCGGGGGGGGGGATTTAAAGAGGCCCATTTGGCGGAATAACATAATTGGAAGTTTATGACTGATGTGCGAAAGATGAAGTTTGTTCTTTCAGCGCCTTATCACCTCTCGGTGACCATGTGGCCTTAAGCCTCTTCCACACTACAGCAAAAATGTGTTCACATTGTTGAATTTTAGCAGACCGCTGCGAATTTTTTTGGTTAAATCGCTGCTTTGTGAGTTTTCGTTCGTTCCCAAACTGCTGGAAATTTTCGCACGATCTAGGTTGGGAATCAACCAAGTTCACTCCGAAGTGTTTTCTTTCGTTTATGCAAAATGAGTAAGTAAAGCGTCCTATAAGTTTTTGTTGCTTCTTTACGGACGTTAGAAAAGCCCAAAGCTAATGCACTGCAAAGTTGAAACATAAATATTAAACTATACTACAGAGGTGTGTTGTAAGTACAAACCAGAAAGGCTACCCCAACCTCTTTGAGGTTATGAAAGTACCATCTATCGCTGAGCACTGTAAGAATAACAACACTGAGTATCAGTGTTGACTGTAATTTCGTCGATGAATTTTCATTTACTTCTTCCGGTGCAAATGAATTTACCCTTAGCTTATTTGTATCTAATCTTTGTATCCCATTTATTTGTAATTGATGCTTTTGAGCGATTAAATCGTAACCCTTGTAACAATTGTTATTGCTGCTTTTTGGGTTAAGATTGCAGCATGATAATTTACAAGCGGTGAAGTTACCGGTGCAGCACTGGTTACCCAAAAATAATTTGCGGTTATAGCGTGTCTGTAGTGCACTCGAGCATAGCGTGCGGTACACTCTGCTGCGCACATCGAGTGCTGCAGTATGGCCGCAGCAGTGTGATGTTCGGTGCGTCTCGTGGAACCGCACAAGCGCTATTCCAGCTTATGTGCGGTAGTGTGGATGAGGCTCAAGACGTCAAAAATCGGGCATGGCAAGTGCACATTCATGTTCGAACAACACGAACATAAATATTCAGTGGAGCACTTCGGATCAAGAGGTCAGGGCAGACGACAAGAGATTTTCAAACTGACTCTCGGCAGTAACTGCTTCTCCTGTTCTTCGCCGTAACTAAATCTTGGTATAATCTCTGTTATAGGGACGCAATAGTCATTTTACAGGCCAGCTTAACGATGAGATAATAGTATTATGATGATGCTATCAGTCATTGTAACCTAACGACAGGGTTAAATTAATATACTATGCCCATGACAGGTCGATGGCGACGAATGTATTTTCTCATTAACCCTACAATGGGACACCCTATCGAGGAGTTTTTACGGGAGAGGTGAGATGCAATGTACCGCAGCCTAATGAATTGCTAATAAATTCATTATTTATAGGTATTTCGAATAGAAAATAAAAAGGCATACTCTTCAAACATTCATATACATGAGTTGAGATATAATTTGAATTATCAATTCAATGGTAAACTGGAGCGCTCTAACTCTGAGAGCGCATACCTCCGCCAAGCAAGGCAGCTGTAGCAAAAATTTCAAATTGACTCTGAAACCATAATTTTCTTTGTATAAACTCCAAAATCTAATAATTTATGCCTTTTGATATAAATAACAGCTTGTGCAATTTTCTTGAACATCGTTCATAACTTTTTGAGTTATTCTGCAAACAAACGCTATGACAAACATGAGTCAAACATATAAACAAACAAACCGAACTGCACCAAATTTAATCATTGATGTCTATTAACATTACTAACAACCCATATGAATTTCATAAAGATACATTCATTATTTTTTGAGGTATTGTGCTAACAAGCATAAAATTAAAAACAGTGACAAATGAACGAACGAACAAACGGATCATTACCAAAATTTGGTCATCTACTTTTTGTTATATACCTAAAAACTGATGTAAATTTCGTAAATAACCATTCCTAACTTTTTGAGTTGTGGCATTGAGAAAAATGAGGCAGACAAACAAACGGACGGACATATCTTCATCAAAAGTTAATCATCTGTTCCTCCTAACATACCTTGTTCCTCCTAACATACCTAACGAACTCTGCAAATTTCGTCTAAATCGGTTCATAACTTTTTGAGTTATCTTGGTGACAGACAGACAGCCAAACACGACGAAAACATAACCTCCTTGGCGGAGGTAATTATGATAAGACACCATAATATGAACATATCTAAGAGAACGGTGGAAATCATACAACCATATACATTTTGTACGATAACTCTGGCAGTTTGCTTACCAATGCAGGCAGTGTGCATGTGTTCGGGAACTGTGGGGTGCTTGCTGTATTACAGGGACTGTACTGTCTACGTACGCAGAACAATCAATGTACTACGAGTGTACACAACAATGTTCATACAATGATAAAGTATACAATGGACTGCGACTGCACTGATGTAGCCTCATTTAGCTAAGGTGGTCATATTTATTATAAATAATGTGTACACAGATTTATTTTCCATCAGTATTTATAACCCTGGGATGAAGTTACATGCAGATACACAGTATAAAAAAGTTTGACACGTACGGGGCTGCCGGCCGTACGAATGCAGGGTGCGGTGCACTATAGCGCAGGTCTCCCTTCATAGGGTTAAAAGAAAGGGAAAGAGAGACTTGGTGATGTGGGCATATAATTATAATACTCTTCGTAATATTTTCCTGAATCGCGGCCAAAGTACCTCTGTCATGCCACGTGCAACAAATTAATGATAAGATTCAACAGCTGTTACACAATAAATGTTTACCAAAACTAATAAAATACTTTTACATTCAGAAACAGAAAATATCTTCAGCTTATCAAGATTTTCTGCAAGTTAGACCAAGAATGTACCGTATGCAGCAGTTAAAGAAAGGATGGGGGATACAAAGTTATGTACCCATGCTCTCTGTATCGATATTCTCTCTCTGAGGTGAGCCCGCATTCCCATTTGACAAACTAGGGAAAATTTTTTTATTAGGATAAAGACAGCCGTTTAGTGACGCAAATACCAGTTGGTCTGCCAAAGGAGTAGCAAATTTCGCTGGAGATATAAACTATCTTTTACCTTCACTTACATACACCTCCTCGTCGACTTATGCGTCATAATTTTGCCTGAAAATAATGGTAAGTTTTTCGATTATTTGGCCTTATACTGTAGGTTGGTTTTACCCACCAGCAATAATTTTTTCGAAAAGTAAAGACTACGCTTTAGTTACATTGGCACTCGTTTTTCTGCCGAAGCAGCTGTCGTTTTACCTCGGAGTTCCGACAAATCCTTAGTGTTAGAGTGGCGCTGGCCAGCTTAGCAAAGCAGCGTTTGTTGTCGTATATTCAAGAAAAACTTTGAATACATTGGCAACAGTTCGTCTGAGTTCCGTAAATGTGGCAAAAGTTGCTCGAATTTCTGAGACCTTTCGCTAATTTCCCTAAAGAGTAACCATTCAGTGCAGTATAGATTGTCCTCGAAGCCTGGCGCTCTCCGGAAATCTGCCTCATAAAATTTCCGTGTAATTTTGGTAATCACCCTCGGAGGGCAGCCCCGTTTTTCCCTGCAAAGGCTTTGGGCTTTAATTGAGTTTGCTCTTCTTCGCCACGGTAATATTTGATTCCACGAAGCACGTTTAAAAAAAGAGTTTTATGGAGAAGTTTCTTATGGCAGATGGAGCGAATGAAAGTAGAGGGGAGTAGCAAACTTCTTCCAGAGTGTGCTGGTGGTCTATTTGCTAATGGTTCGCTAATTGATGTGGAGGTTTTGATAGGGGACAGAAGCTATGTAAGTGGGCGGATGAAATACACCGTGGAAGTAGCATTACACCTACCATACGATTTGATAAGGGACAGAACTTGCCGAAGTGGGCAGATAAAATACATCGAGTAAAGAATGTTAGGCTCGAAGATTTTATTTGGGAAGACAGATAGTCCTTGACCTGTGTATACCGGCGATCGGTTTAGTGATATGAGGAAATAATGCGAAATATTAGCATGTTTAATTATGAAAATTATTGAGAAAAGCGTTTTGAGTGAAAATATACTTGCATGTTATTGCTCAATTCAAGTTAATATAAGAAATTTTTACTTTTTAGAACTCATATGCAAGTAACAGTTGAAAGAAAGTAATTTGATATATAAAACAATTTTTTTTCTTCGAAATACTAAGCCACAGACCATGCACACCATACAGTACGGTGTAGTCTATGACTAAGCCTATGATATAAATCAATTTCAACAAAACTACTTGTATTAAGTGAATAGAAGCGTACATTACTGTATCGAATACCTGCTTCTGAAAATTTTCAACATACAGTAAATCAAATATGCATGGTTCTCATTATATGCGAATTCACTCCTATGGGCATGGACAATTGTAATTTTTTATGCTCTTTCAGTAAAAAAAATCACTCATAGAAATGCTTTTTGCGAGTTGTGAGCGGGAGGCAGCATCACTGTACAATATCTTGGCTTATATTATACACAGGTCCTTTTTTGCGTGTAGTTTGTAGCAATATTCCATTACCGTTATGTTTTATCTGTGCTTTAGTGCGGCATTATTCTGAAAAAAGGACAGATTTATCATTTAAAGGGGAAAATGGGCACAGACTGTAGCCCGCTTTACATAGCGCAGATGGATTTGATAGATGCAAATTCACTTTAGGTGAGCTTTGTGAGAACCCCAACCTTCCCCTATAATGAGAGTAGGTGCACTGCACAAACAGGTGCTATATGCGGTGAGGAGCGCCTGCAGTATACTCTAAAAAGAAAAAAAAAATAGAAATTGAGTGAAGGATGCTGCAGATGAAGGTAGATTTCCGGTCACTTCTTAATTAACAACATTGATGAAATAATTATAGAAAAAATTCATAGCAGAAAATTATTGAAGGAAAACTATTGCAAAGGGATTGCCTATAATATAAAACTAGCAATGAAAAGAAACTACAGCTATCAATTAAATAGGAATCGACGAATAACTGCTTAGAAAGGAACTAGGCTTCTTGTGGAAACCATAGCCCGCTTTATGGCACAACCTCAGTCCCGAACAGGCAGTGGCCCCGAGTCGCAGACTGTGGACACACATGCACAATATTATCACCTAGACATACTCGCTTCCGTTTCGATATAGGGGCTGTAACCCTAGTGGACGTGTTGGCAGCCCTAGAAGATGTTTAATACTTTTAGGTCGTGGGACGACCAAATATTCTGTTTACGCAGCATTTATTGAACCATTGTAGTTCTATCCTTAACATCTCCATAAGATTCTGCCTAATTCTAGAAACTGGAGAAAAAACGAATACATTAATAGCTTCAGAATATGTCACGGACTGCTGGACATTAACAAACGAACGGACAAACGTCGAGAAATATCCTGATGTACCCAGGTAAAATTTTATCAGGTTTGTGTTCATCAGGGACTGGAGATCTAATAATATGACTAGTGCGATATCGCCATTAATATCGTAAAAGCTACTATAGACTCTTGTCTGTCGGATACCCACTCTCCGACTCATAACACACCATCGCGCGACAACAGTCTGTCAGGTACTGAGCCCCCGTACAGACATTGGGCACGCAGTGCGGACACACAATTAGAGTCCCACACTGTTTCCGTTATGGCCTCACCTTCGCTTCACTCCAACAGGCTGAAAATAAAGCACTTCTCGTGAAGGTTACTGAGCTTGTGGAATTAGTCCTCATATGTTAGCATAGTTTCTGCGATTGTCTTAGTTTATTTATTACAGTCTCTATGAGGGTTAGCTACTGTAGTTCTGTAACTATGGAATTATTCCTCATGTTAGCCTAGTTCCTGTGAGTTCCTTCATACTTTCCTTAGTTTAAAGGCATCATCGACTGGAACAGTACTATTGAGTTGAACTAATGGTACTAGTGTAAGCATATTGGTCACTTCTGGTATCAGCGAAGAAATAGCTACTGTGGATCAAGTTTTGCACCCAAATCGTTCGGTATCAATCCACGCGCAAGATTTCACATCTATGGAAGCTTCAGTTCTACATTCGAGCAAGGCAGGCATAGCAGTAATCGGTATGGGATGAACGCTTGGAATTAGTGCCAAAGTAGTGCACGTCAAGGTCCCCTGAGGCTAATTGATTAACGTTTCGGACACATTAAAGCTAGTGGGCCTAGCTTTTCTCGGCGGAACTACCCTTGTCGATGACAACGTATTATTGTCAGATAATTATAAGGGCAGCAGCGTGAAGCATTTGAAGCAGGACTTGACCGAGACCTCAGACAGATAAACTGGCTTCAACCCGTCCAATTGAGTCACAAGGCGTTAACCTTTAATCGATTCCTCGTGGCGCCACAGACAAAGGAAGTAACCGACGCATCACGTCTAAGCGCACTTCAAACCGACCGCTGGAGGCCGCCGTGAATTCGTTATTGTCTCCTGGCGCGGTTGGAGGCATCTGCACAGCACTGGTATTATGACGACAAGCATACGATTGCAAGCAAGCGACCGCTTGTGGCGTCATCGGTGCCACCAATTCTCTAAGAAAAAAAAAAAAAAAAAATACGAAAGCAATGCCCATCCGAGTTCAGTGTTCTGTGGTAGCTTCCTGAAGCTGTAGCGTACTTCGTATAAGATTTCGCTGCTACAAGTGTAATTGGCATAGTTCTAACACTTGCAATACGATTCATAGTGGCAAAGCCAAATCCATTTTCAGAAGTTCCGGAAAAGTCAGCTTTGTGGTTCAATTTTAACTCGGCTTTGACAAGCCAATCGCTGGCACCGTTAGTGCGCGCAGGTAACCGCAGGGGAGGGGGGGGGGTTCTCCACAGGAAACTTCTTCAGGGCGCATTAGCTTCGCTCTCTTCGATCTAGCTTGTCTAATCAGCTCAGTAATAACTTGTTCGGAACTTTGATCTTGAGCGTTGGATTCGTAACGTTGGATCGGGTTTTAGAGCATGTTACGCTTGACACAGCTGAAAAGTCCGTTCGACGCAGGGGATTAGACTATCTCGTTCCTGGCTCTCCCTGTAATCCCGTCCTCACTCAGGCCCCACATCCATCACAAACGCTAGAAAAAGCGAACAGGAACAGTAGTAGTTTGCATTAAGACTTCACTGTAAATCTCTCTTGCCAGTAATACAGGTCTATAGTACAATGTTCTTTTGGTACCAGGCTTCATGACGGCTACTTATTAACATTATGACCCTAACTTCGAATCTAGAATTGAAACCTGGCTCGGACGCAGTTTTTTTTACATATACTGACCTATTTTGCATTCTCGTAGCAATAACATTATGTGAAAATCTACACATAATCCCTGCCGGGTTTCGACAGCAGTAACACCGATGAAAAAAAAAAGCATCCCATGGTTACTTAGAAGTGGTGCCTGATATAAGGCACCACAAAAGGAATCTTTTCAAGAAGCAATTGGGAGACGCCCCCCAAAAAATGCATTTTGGTCGCTGTAATTATTTCTTTAGCCTTTGACATCGTTTCATATCCATAAATAATTTCTGGATTCATTAATCTGCCTGTCAAGTTCACCTAGTCGGAGCCTGTGGAAATTTCACGGGCAAGAATTTTCTTTCTTCATTGCCCCGAATTTCCTACAATTTAATGCTGACGGCGCACGGAGCAGACTGACGAGGCAGGATGTCCTATGGATGGATGGAACTAAAAGGCGAAAGACATTACAGATTTCTCTATATGCAGGTAGTGGGCGGGGTTCGGATATGGACTGAACAAAGTCTTAGAATTGCCCATAGAATTGGCAACGCCGTAGAGGAATTTGAGCACATCCAGACTACCTTGAAAAAATGAACAATGTATAGTGACTAACAAAATATTCAAAATATGGAAACCACAGGAACCATGCTCGGATGGGTTATTACAAAATTTTAATTTTATATGCTGATTAAATTTTGTATCTTTTCTTTTTACATTTCAACGCTTCAATCTCAACGCTTTCAATTGATAATTTATAGAATAACGGATCGGAACACTGCTAGATTATGGATTGTGCGAGGCCCAAAGAACTATGCTACAAGGCTCTAAAAACTAAAATATCGGTATTCATGAAACAGCAGAAAATAAGATTTCGCCGTTTTATCTTGTTTGGATCGAAAAATGCGAAATATTACGAATGGAAAGACTCTCTAGAGTGATGGATCACAAGAGAAAAAAAGAACAACCTCTAGAACAGTACTTTATAAGCAATACAGGATACGACTGATCAGTACCAATCAGAAAAAGAAGCTTACAATTAAGAAATTCGTAATATGCCAACAAATTCACACTTTCATTATACATGTTTGTAGTTGCGATGCTGATGTAAGAGAAGTACATTTCCTCAGACTGCCTAATTTTCGATTTAAACAACAAGAGCGGTCGTCGAGGCTATTGCTACTTTAACAAAGTAGTGCTTATCATCCTGCTCTACATGCTGCAAAAATTTACTGTTGAAAATAAATACTAGTTTTTCGAACTGCCAAGCAACATCCGTCAATACAGCAACCCGTGTCTCAGTCGTGTCTATGATGCACGTAAGCTGTGCATTTCATAATGTACACAAGTGCCGCAAGTGTGACACAAAATACTAGATAAGTATACAGAAACATATAACATGATTTCCAGTTTATGACGATGAATCTAAATAGATGAACAAGAAATCCACTATATAGCACTAATATATAATAATAACCACCTAGGTGGTACGAGTACGAACCCGCGCCCGTGGTTGAAAACGAAGCCGTGCAGATCTTCTGGGACAAGAGGATGGAAACCGATCGTGTACTTCACGCCAACCGACCGGACATCGTCGTAAAAGACAAACAGGAGAAGTCGGCCAAACTGATCGACATTTCAATCCCCTTCGACTCCAGAATCATCGACAAGGAAGCGGAAAAGAAGGAAAAGTACCGTGACCTTGCCATCGAACTCCAGAGAAAAAACAAAAAAAAAAAAAAAAACAAACATAATTTATTATCTCGTATACAGGGTACAGTGGATACACCTATTGAGGTTTTCTTTTAGCCTTAATTCTAGAATTTTGAAGAACTGCATGGTAGTGTGAAGAGCAGGAGAAGCAGTCCGTGATGAGAGTCAATTTGGGATCCCTCGCCGTGCTTCGCCTGACCTTCTCGATGCTGGAGTGCTCCACGCAGTGTAAATCCGTAGCGTGCCATCCGGGGATTCGAACCGGGCCTCCGTTGGTGCGATGCCGAGCCGTAGTCACTTCACCACTGAGAGGGCAGATGAAGGTGGACGTCGTTCTAGTGGTCATCGGAGCTCTAGGGGTAATGTCCAAGAATCTCAAGACTGCCCTCCGAGAGCTGAAGTGCGGTCAACTCCATCCAGGAACCCTCCAGAAGAGCGCTCTGCTTGGAACAGCGCACATCCTTCGCAAATTGCTCTGAACCTAATGTCGCGGGATGTGACTCGGCGCCAGAGTGTAGAGCTGAACATCGCTCAACCGATCCAATTATTGGGTCGTAAAATCCCTCCGATAATAATAATAATAATACACAGTTGTTGGTTGGTTACTGCTAGCTTCCTTGCTCCCTTGGTTTGTCCTTCTCTCCGTCAAACTCGAGGATTTAGACAGGAGAAAATTCATCTGCTGAATAACAAGATGATGAGATACCATGAAATTTCAGCCCTGAATTACGATGGCAAATGAAGTATCTGGCATATATGCCCAAAGTTCGACATACTACATGTTTTGAAGTCTGCTTCACTTTGAGTAGTTCGATACTGTTTGGTGGGTTCTTTTTGGGCGTGGTAGATGAAAGGTTGTAACTTTGATAGAGTTTTTTATCTTGTCGGGCATAATCTGTTTCGTATATTTTTTTAGCTGAATTTAATTGTTGCAGTTTGAGGGGCTCAATCATGGTTACAGTTTTCGTTCCTATCCTGCAAAATTCATTTCACTTGTTTTTTCCTTAGCTAATTTTTCCGTGGGAATTGAAAGTTAACGCTGAACAGAGGCCAAAATATTTTCAATTCACACTGTAGCTAGATTTCGGTCCTAAAGGCTCAACTATCGGCTGATATTTCCGGTGAATTCTATTGAACGAACAATATATTCTTGGTGCTACTTGACTTCCAATCATTTCCAAACTGATATTTGGGCTTTCACTTGCAGGAGGGAAATTTTGCTCTCGCAAACTCCTGACGGTACAACATTAATTTTTTTTATTAATGAAAGATGAAGTCTGCAGGTATGAAACCTATTCTGCAGCAAAACCTGAACCGCAAGCTAGAACTATAAAAAGCACATTTGCGAAATTGTTACCTTCATTTTTGACGGCTGGATACTCTAGTAGTTTTTATAAAGATGTCTGGTGCTTCCAAGCAGATGCATTCAACACAAAAAATGGGTTATATCATTACTTTTAATAGATGGGAATACGTAAAGAGATAAATAGAAACTGGTCTGGATCAAAATGTCTGATGGATCAAAACATATGAATAAAATGGGGTCTTTTTTCCTTCGTAATGTTTGATAAAACCAAGCAAAGGAAAAAAAAAAAGACGTATGCAGAACGGTAGTTCTTTAACAAAATGCTTTACGGATCAACATTACGATATTGAAGAACTGTAGTTCGTAAGAGGCCAGACCTCAGGCTTGTCACTTAGACTTGATGTGCAAATGTAAAATAAAAGCTACACAGGCTGCAGTTGTGGACCTAGCTAATTCCAGCCTGGCACCGTCCGAGAGGCAAATAGCCCGGCAACTTTAGTGCACACATCTAACCTTTAAGGCTTATTTTAGCAGCTCGCTGCCGGCGCATCGTAAGTCCTCCTAATTGCATTTTTGACTTGTTCCCAAATGAACCGAGCGGCGTATAATCCCTGACACATAAAATTACGTGCATTGTTAGGCTTCCAGGCACCTGCTGCTTTGTCTTGTTCCCAGAATAAACCGAGAGAAGTAGAATCTTTGACACATAAAATTGGGTGTAATGTAACGTTTCCAGGCACCTGCTACAGTGTATTGTTCCCAAATGAAATGAAAGGCGTGTATTGCTTCAAAAAATAAAAAGAATACGGGCATGGTTCAGCTTCCAGGAACTTTCAATGCATGATTATTGTTGATATTACGAGGACGTTCCAAAAGTAATGTCTTCTATTTTCTTTATTCCGCTCGTAGGGATACGAGGGGATCGCAATTTGTAATGTTATAGAGACTAAACTTATGTACTCATGACCTGAAAGTTTCATCTCACTGTTGCAGATATTGACGGCGTGACACTCTAAAAAAGCAATCCCTGTCATGGACTTGTATCACAAACAGAAATGCGCCACTGAATTCCTCCATGCGGAAAACAATTGAACCAATCAACATCCACAGGCGCCTGTTGAACGTTTACGAAGTCTACGCAGTTGATGTCAGCACAATAATTAGGAGATGGTTCATCGATTTCAGAGTGGCGACAGAGATGTGACAAAAAGCGCTCCAGAGACCTATGCACAGCCACAACACTCTCACCATCATTATATATCGATGTTCCAACAGCGCATCATAGCCCACACTCTGACCGTGTTTGTATATCGATGCTACACCAGAGCATCATTGCCCACTCTCTCGCCGTGTTTGTATATCGATGCTACACCAGAGCATCATTGCCCACTCTCTCGCCGTGTTTGTATATCGATGCTACACCACAGCTTCACGCCCCGCAGTCTGCCCAAATGCATACTAAGCCACTGCATCATTGCCTGTACGTACCGCACGATCATATCGGGGGCCTGCCTTATAATTAATGATATGGAAGGCGGCAAACACCTCATAAACTCCTTGAGGCAATTCAAGTGCCCTTTGTTGACCGAGGCAGCGTTTTGTGTACAGAGAAGCCTCCCGCCATCATCTTGCGAGCAGCACAGGCAGAGCGTTAGAGAGGGTGAGGATTGGGAAGAAAAGTTCGTATGTTGTCTCAGATGCCATGTTGCTGATTACTTGCAAGTACGTTATTGTACCGCTACACCGGAGATCGTTTCTCCTTACTTTATTTTACTTAGGTTGTGCTGTTTCTCTACAAGTATTCTTTCTCCAATTGCATTCCCTGAGAGGAAGAGCTCTTGAAGTGAGTTAGCACAGGCTGCATAAGATCGGTTAAGCTTGCCTAGCCACAACGCGATGTTTCATGCCGAGTACGGTCAGAGTTTTGAAGCCAAACCATATTTCTTATATTTCTGGGGTAATTTCATGCAATGGAACATACGCAATATTCCATCCAGCAATGCTCGATGTCACATGCCTTTTCAAACATGTATTTTTAAAACGAATGCCCGAATAGAACAGAACGTTGAAGCAGGATGTGATTATATAGTGTTACTTTCTCTTAACTGCATAACTTAACCCTACATGACGCTTCAGATAAAAACTCCTAAAAAATATACTTTTCTGGAGAACTACGACTGAGTCAGTTGCCCCGTCGTATATACCAATTGTTTGGCTACTGGTCACAGACGATTTCATATTCCAGCAGAGCAGACACGGGTGACGGTGAGGTAGAAGTGGGCGCAGGTTCCATGATCCATTCACTCTGGCCTTGGGCGCTTGGTAGAGAAATTCGACGAGGACATAAGGCCGCCTGAACAGACATTGCTCACGGAGCGCAGACACACATTATGTTGTCGCCTATCTGTGTTCGTTTTCTCTTCACAATATGGAGTTGTTAAAAAGAGAGCTGCAGCCTCACTTCCTATGGCACAGGCTAAGCCGAGGCCGCAAAAGATACTGCATGCACAACTTGATGCGAGGATGTGAAGCTCGCCGGTTTACTCGATGCTTACCTCCGCCAACAAGTTTAATGTTTATTCGGAATTTTTCTGTTTGTTATTCAGTTTGTCTGTAACCAAGATAATTACAAAAATGGCGGATGGATCTTTATGAAATTTACAGGGAATGTTATAAATGTTACGAGGAAGAGATAATTAGATTTTGGTCTCACTGCGGGGAACACCTGGGTGATAACTGCGGTTAAACCAGTGGTGTGTCGCAATCACTCTAAATCGGGCTACCGCATCCGGGAAAAAGGTTACCGTAACCCGAAAACGGGTTGTGAGAACGCCATCTAGCGACGATCGGAGTAAGCTCAACAATTTTGCAATTCCGCTTTATTTGAAAGATTCTCAAGGAAACTTCCAAGTAACTGACCTGATTTACTTATTCTGGTGCAAGGTGTTTATTTGTTACAGTTTTGAATGAATTTAGTGCTCCTTTTATTCAAAATAGACGTTTGTGCTTAGTGACCTACAACACCGTAACCCGTGTCGCAGTCGTCATTTGAGCTATGATTGCGACAAGGGTGGCGAATGGCTGGGTCACCGGTGCAGCACCGGTAACCGAGAAATGCTGATTACGACACACCCCAGGAGAATATATACTATTACTACTAATTAACTTATGGTGAAGATCCGTCCTACCGTTTGTTTGCACGTTTGTTAGCCTATATTTTCTTGGTAACGTATCTCAAAGCGTTATGGAGGGAGATTAATGCAATTTACAGTAATTGTCGGAATGCTATCTCATCTGATTTTTGTCTGTTGTCTCTATTTCTTTTTATTTTTGTCAGAAAATAACAAAAAGAGTTATGGATGGTCTTTCGTCAAATTTACATTAATTATTTGAAACTAGCCGGACCCGAGGAAACTTCACGGTTGGTTAATGTTCTCACTTTGTAAAATGATGCAATCCTAACCTACACTGCTATAACTTACTTTAATTCGAACAAATGCAGATCCTCAACTTTAGCCTACCCCATATATAGCGCCTGTCTCTTAATCCTTACCAACTCCGTCTAACCTTAAGTGCGCTGCACACGGGAGTCGAAACATGGGAACGTTTCTCCCTATCCTTTCCATTACGCTGTTGTGTATGCAGTTTCGGCTGGTCTAATATCATTGTATTTAAAAACTGCTTCAACTCCGAGCCGCGGCAGCTATTCCGCTACAGTGAGGGCCACTTGCTCAGTTTTGAATCTCGCTGTAAATTTCTATTGAGTTCCAATTCGCAATTGTACATATTTCAAATCGATGTATCTTAATAAATTCAGCCGTTGTCACCCGAACAATCAAACATGCATTCCAAGAATGTGAAGCGCTTCCGTATTTCGACTCATACGCAGGAGGCCTAACGTAGCCAGTGTATGCCAGACACTATATAACCGGTAGACTTCGCAGATGTACCAGCAAAGTTTTCGCCATGTGATTTCATGATATATCTAGATATAAAGGCAGCATAAAAACCAATTTAGCAACCTTATTCTTCGGAAGTACTTTTCTCATTGCTTTCTTCTATATTTACATACCTTCCCTAATCTTTGTTTCTCATCGTCTGAAGATATTATTATTTAGGCTTTCATATTTTTAAATTTTTCATTGACTTCTTTGTGACTACTTGTACATTATATGTGCGATAGCTTTCCCACAAAATAAAAATACAGCAGACTCTGCCCTTTTTCCAATAACTGATTCATATCGCCGAAAACATTTTTTCCTGTCAGCCCAAGTGATTTCTTTAAACATCGCACTTCACTTCAAAAATGCTTTAGAATTAGCTGTTCAGAACAGCTCCCTGCACTGTATTCTGGATACGAATTTTCCCGTATTCGGATTGTTATATGCGACCTCAGCAACATGAAAATTTCAGGATATGAAACTTGGTATGGTATGTAGGTATGATACGTGCAAAAGAAATTTCATGCCTTTGCATCGAAACTGGCTGAAAATTTCTTTAAGAGCAAGCGAAACAAAGACAGCTATTATTGACCTTCCTCCCAGACAAAAGCAGAGCGTCTTGCAAATTGAAGTTCCCCTACAGACACAGGGACGTACGGACGGAGCCTCATACAGAACAATTTTATAGATGTTACAAGGCACAATTAAATTTCTAAATTTTGGTGACTATAAAATGAAAATCCTTGTTTCAGAAGCAATTTGAATTTTTCCTTAACAATGCCGTGCTTGGCAGTGGAATGCGCTGTCAGAGTGTTTTAGTTCCTTATGTAAAGTCTATAGCAGCGATAAGGTAGCATGAATGAAATACGGGCTGCACATTCTCGCATCAAGTTGTGAGCGCGAATGCTTAGTGTAGTCCCAGCATAAAGTACTACACATGGAAAATTCTCTAGATATTGTCACTAAACATTTCAACCGAAGACATTCGCCTGTGCGGAGCAATGAAAAGTAGTTCTTCGTATACTTATTATTAACGCGCACAGAGGGCTTGCCAGTTGATGTATTTAAACAACTCAGAAAGAAACACGTTAGTATTAATGCAAAAGATGTGTACTGAATTTATCATGTTTTACTATCTTCTTGGGTTCCCACATCCAGTTGTGACTAGCTGAACTATTTGATTACTTGCAATAACTAGATTTTCTCTGTGTTTGTGAACATCATCCATACCAAGACCGCTCCCAGCACATGATATCATGTAGCACATCTAACGGCAAAATATTAAACTCATTGATGTGTAATACTCCACAGTGGCATTTTGTAATGGATCCGCAGATACATGCGACAGGCAAAAACGCAGTTGTAGGCATTTGCAACTCGTTTGTGGTTGTGCTTATCCGAAAACATCGTTTCTAATGTGGTTGTTATTCTTCGTGATGACCTGGCGTGATTTTGTTGGCAAAGTGTGGTAGTGTAGCGATGGTGATATTTAAAAGTTATGTGAGTTAAAGATTTTATTCGATATTTCATATCATTGCAGGCTGGAGCAGTCTACAAAAAAGATTAGTAAATGACTGTGAACCCAAAGCAGATGGGACAACTTGCTGGTTCGTTGCAGCAGTTCATTTTGGTGGCCGAGCGAGGCGCCGAATACAGAATCGTGTCATCGGCGTAAACAAAAGTACATGTTGTCTCGTGGTACACAAAACCAGAACGATGGAGTCACTAACGTTTGTTAGTGCCATTGCAGCACTCCTCAGACCTATTCAGTGTCAAAGAGCAGCAAGTGAAACAGAAGGACTCTTTAGAACAGCAAGGGAAAATGCGAAGGTTAAGTACCCTGATGCATTAGAGCGTTCGATATGGTTCCTGTATTTTACAACGGTAGCTCACTCCAGGAGTTTCGGCCTGCCCAATTCTTGCTCTCAAGGTCCATGTTTGAGGACATGAGAAGGAGAGGAACTTCCTCTTGAGCGCTTCCTTTGGCGACCGTCAAAGGGACACGCAGTCTTGTCTCCTAATGAGTCTCTTAATCGGATTAGCTGAGCTGTGCAGTAACTGATGAAGCGACTATTACGGCCAAACGAGGAATGATGCCAGGTTGGAGACTACGTGGAGTTGCTTCCTCTTCCTCCTCAAGATGGGCATACCTACAGGTCAGTCTGCATGACACAGACACCCTGCTCCTATATGTACCAATTACTTGTGAGCGAAGTGGACGTTGCGGCGTGCAGTTTACTTAGCATCAACATGTAGGATCGTCTATGAGTATGTTGGACTTCATTGCGGGCTTGCCTAGATCATGTGCAGAAGGTAAGGGCTCGATAATAGTAACAGTTCATCTGAGGGCATTCAAGAACATTTTCTGTGGGGGAATGATGGGGAATTGCTGGTGGGAATGGGAATGCGCCGTGTCACGTCAAAGGTGGCAGGCAAGCCGAACTCTACATCACACACTGCCATGAACTTTTAGTGCTGTTATTATCTCGCAAAGTGCTATAAATGAGCGCTCTAATTCATTCGCATTTCCTTCACAATATAATGCGCATGCGTTGATTTATTTACTGATGTAAGGACTAAATAGTTGCAGAATGTGAAGCGGCATAGCAATTGGCCATTGCTCCAATTTTATGCTGGCCAATTACTCGCAAATTGAGTTATGTATAGAATGCCCTAGTCCAGTTTGGTATTCCTAGTTTCGTTCTCGTCTTCTAGATGACTTAAGCCTTATTCACACTACAGTCTTGTGTTTCCTATGCGCAGTACAAAGTGCTTGAGCGTTTTGTTGCTCTCCTATAAACACAGCTGTGTGTTCTGAGAATATATGTTAAAATGTTAGTGGCCATGTTAGCTGGTTTCCAGAAAGTGCAACTAGTGAAGCTTTGGATATTTATTTAAATAATGGGAGTGAACTTGCACTCAAAATCTTGTGGCCAATGGTGTTGTTTAAAAGGAAGCAGCAATACATTAGGACGCGTGACGGCTGTGGCAGCATCAAAGGACTTTCGTGTGAATCCGCCTTCCTACTACAGCTGAACCAACGCACACCGCTCACCATATACTGTATGTATACGGCCCAATTGTCGCCACCGGTGTATAATCATATATACATTTGAATTGTCTAGTCCATTGCATACTAATATTGCCTTTGACATTTTAAGCACTTTTTCTCCACCTCTGCTTGTATCAATCTTATCGTCGATAATAATGAGTTTATATACAGCAGGTGTTGCTTCAACTTGAAAAACAATGTTCGCATATCTTGGCTAGCACAAGGCACCTGGGACGTTTTGGTACAATGCCTGTTGCTAATTTTTCCAAAACAGTAATAATTTTGGCTGTCTAGCTTATCAGCTAATAGCCTCATTACCTGGGCACTACTGTTATTTTGGCGAAAGTAACAAGCATAGACTACACCGCACATTGACTGGACACTGGCTACTTAGGCAGACTTTGGTCCCGGAATTGGGCCTGAATGCACGGTGCCGCAGACGCATTTTTATACGTTCTCCCATTATTTTTTCATACTTTGCTTAGGCTATTAGACTTAATTCTTTTACATTCAGGAATGACTGGCAAATCCGTACATAGTTCTAAAACTTCTATGCGCAACAAATTCACAAAGTTATTAAGGCTTGAAGTGTAATTACTTACAGCAACTGTTTATGACATCCTTTGATATTTGCAGTAGGTAAATTTATTTCACAATAGTTAGTAAATAAACAGTCTCATTTTGCAAAACAGCAGCTTCTCAAACTTGTGGTATTCTGGATTTGTAATGACATGCCAAGTAAATAGCTGATGGAAATGTTGATCAAATTTATTAGGTAGCTGTACGGGCTAAGCAGGAAAATCAGAACAGACAGCAGAGCTGAAAGGTAAGTCGGAGCAGCTGGCAGCCATATAATGATGGAGCGCGGCCAGTAATGAAGTGATGAAGCACTGGCAGCCAGGAAGTGATCTAGCACTGGAAGCAGTGAAGTGATCTAGCATTGAGAGCAGTGAAGTGATCTAGCACTGTCGGCCGTGAAGTGATCTGAATGATGAAGGACTGGCCGCCGTGAAGTGATGTAATATTGACAGCAGTGAAGTGATTCAGGATTGACAGCCTTGAAGTGATATTGCATTGGCAACCGTGAAGTGATGTAGCTTTGACAGCTGTAAGTTATGTATCACTGGCAGCCCTGAGGTGATCTAATGCATCTAGAAAACTGTGAAGTGATTTTACTCCAGCAACCATGATATGTTTCAACTTAGGCAACTAAAAAGTGACGTAAAATAGGAAACCATGAAGTGATAAAACATAGACAACCACAAAGTGGTGTAATACACCTAGGCAGTTAGCGCATGTGAAATTACATTGACAATCACGATGTGCAGCTTTAGATGGTTCCAATAATATAGAGTTTTATCAGCCATAAATTGTTATGTTTTAATATCATTTAGCTACCGGTTGTCTTGGTATCATTATCTCACGGTTAAACATGTATTTATCGTTCATTGATAGTACCGATTTAGTATTACTTTCATTTTATTTCATTTTTTCGACATTGCTAGGCTTTCTTAACCTCACTTTTGTTGCTGCTATTGAGATGAGGTCTACCGAAAGCTCTACATACATCAGTTTCTGAAGTTACTACTTCAAATCCGTCTTCGAAAAAACTCAATTGAATGTGATCTTAAAGTACATTATATA
Organism: Parhyale hawaiensis; assembly: GCA_001587735.2. Lineage (NCBI taxonomy): Eukaryota > Metazoa > Arthropoda > Malacostraca > Amphipoda > Hyalidae > Parhyale > Parhyale hawaiensis. The sequence goes on from LQNS02277217.1 coordinate 16,071,601, forward strand.
CGTATAGTCCGTATCTATGAGCTAATTTATACTATAAAATTTTAATACTCCTAGTTATTATGATGAATTTTCAATTTTTCTTGGTGTCCGAAGGTATGATATACCTACATCGCCTACTGAAGATATATGATTGCGAATTCAGATTCCCTGCTCTGAAACACATTCCTTATGGTACGACGATGAAATTAATCTTCGTTCGAGGTCTCTGTGATCATTATAACTCATTTTATTAACACTTATGTAAATCGGCCTCCAGACCCAATTGCGAGAGGCCCAATTTCAGTGTCCAGTCAATGTATGGTCTGGTCTATGATACAAGAAATTGTTATGGATAAATAAATTCACTGCAGCTGCAGTTTTACGAGTTTAAAGTGCGATTTATTTCCTTGTAAATGTTTTTACTCAGTACCAAAAATATTCAACCCCTCGCTGAGCGTCTACCAGCTTACAACTGTCAGCATGCCTGACCATAACGCAGTTCGTCTCATCAACTCCCTGCTTTTGCACCGCCTGCCTGACCGTCAGCCTGCCCGGGAGCCAACCAATCCATCTCTGTAACTTTCAGTCTATTTACAAGCCTGTCAACGGCTCGAGCGTTTGCTTCGTTTGCCTCGCTACACATTAAAAATAGCTACTCTTGCTACGTCCAAATTCTGTTTTCTACTCTTCTATATGTGAACAGTTCAGCTGTTTACTTTCCTGAACTCATTCATTTCCTTGTCTTGTCGTAAGATTGTGGAAGATCCAGTATTGAAGAAGGAAGCGTGATTCACAGCACGTTATGGTCAGGATGTGTATTGGAATTTGCGACGCGCTCTGTTATTAAGAATCATTGAAATGGTTGTGAGGTCTGGGCTAGACGGCTTCACGTTTACTTTTGGGGTTTTTTAATGCCTCTGAGTCGATACATAATTATTTTTTTCTTCATAGAAGTGACTTAAGACAGATCCGAACTACCATAGAGAACGATTTGCAAGCTACAAAATATACGTAAATCCACAAAACCCATCGTATAACAATCAATATGCTGCAATCGGTTATTATTTAGGAAATATATAAATATCTACAAATGGTGTTTTGGTGTCACACAGGAGACACTATAAATACTTCAAATAGATCAGGCAAAACGATTATTATTTTTACTAGTGGACCCGTGCGGGAAAAAATTGATATTTTTGCTCCCTTCTTTGACTTACCGTTTCCACATTTTCCCGCTCACGCTTATTAGCAACTCTTATTCCCTTCTGTAAACTCTTCTGCTCCAAGTCTTTCTTGATACTGTTCCGCATAGCCGCTTCATCTCTCCATTGATAGCACGTCTTCGTTCTTGAGACTGTAGTAGTCTCGATCTGTAGTAGTCTCGATCTATCCTTTTTCTTAATTAAACGTGCGTCTTCCAGAGTAAAATTTTAAGCAAAACAGTGCAATAAACTTGAATACCCCTCCAGTCACCTTATATGCAATGTGAGTGCGCCGTATCCATAACACTGTCTTCCATACTAAACTATCTGCTTCACTGAAGTGCTCAAATTTCGGCCTTTGAAGCGAAGTGTGCACTATCAGAGAAAAACAGTAAGCTAGAAGAAATAGTTGTCTACTGCCCGTGAAATACTAGAAGAGAAAGCTACAACGTCAAACTTAATAAGAAAGACAGTAAGCTAGTAGAAATAATTTTCTACTACCCGTGAGAAATCATCACCTCCTGAGTGCCTCGTTGATTATCTGCCGAATTTATCCGTCGTGACCTGAGAGAAGAAAGTTATAAATCGGATTCCAGAAACTCCATACACATTGTGCCGATTTCAAGAAGCGTTTCAAGCAAGAAGTGCATTTAGATGAAGAGATAAGGATCCAATTTTCAACATATTCTGTAACTTAGTCATCGATCTCCACGAAAACGTAACTGAATTACAAAATCTGCAACCTGTCTTAGTTTTCGCTTAGGTCTTTTTAATAATTTTATGCCTCTTTGAATGAACGGGCTGGGACCTGGAAAATTTCCATATGGGGGTGGGTGCTAGGAGTGCTAGCGAAATTCAAGGGGGGGAGGGAGCAGCGATACTCATAAGCTAGGCCCTAAGCAGTACATTTTTTCAAGGCCTCATTTCCAGCGAAAAAGCGCGTGTAACTTTTTAGGGAGGGAGTGTGTCCCCCACGATCCTCCCCCTGTCTACTCCACTGCAGGGAATTATGGATAATATTATCAACCAAGAGGATGGACTTAATATATCACACATCGAATCTCAGTGTTGAAGAATAAGTGTGGTGTTACCAAGCTAAAATATGACCGTTTCACGGGTCTGTCTGAAAGGCCTTGCAAAGCCGTGAAAGTTTCACGGGTCCAGCTAGTCAGTACTATATAATAATTCACGTCGTGTTTTTATTTATTTATTTATATATTAATATCTTTCCTGTCACGCTCTATGGGAATAAGATAGGAGAAAATTCAGATTTCAAAATGTAAAATAAAAAGTGGGATACCTTGCAATCTTTTTCTTAGGCGAAAAAAAAAGTTGGGTACCTTGCAATCTTTTACTTCAGTATTAGATAGGGGAAAATAGAACTAATAAGATAGGAGAAAATTCAGATTTCAAAAGGCGAAAAAAAAAGTTGGGTACCTTGGAATCTTTTGCTTCAGTATTAGATAGGGGAAAAATGAGGAAGCCCAAAAGACGGCGGGGGTTTTGGTGAAGCTTTAATGTTTTGCCGTCATTTATAATGACGGCACGGGCCACTAGTCTATATATTAATACGCTAGTACTTACCTACCTACGTACCTTCCTACCTTTTTTGTCACGCTCTTCAATAACAGATAGAAGGAAATTAGAGATTTGATTTCAAATGTGAATCATTTCACCCGTATCATATCTACAGCTTTCCATTTTACAGTATTATACTCGCTTTGCTGGCAAAGGATGATATTGCTAATAGAGCCACATGCGTAGCCATGATACGCTTCGGAAATACTAACAGGTAGTGTTGGGCATCTCTTCTCTGAGTCTTTTTTGAAGAAATTGTGCTGCTGGGAGATCATCGGACACTACAGTGCGATGTCTGAGCAAATACAATGACATCTACTTAACTACAAGTCGTATGAACGTCGCCTAAAAGAACTAGGGTCTGATATCTCTCGAGCAAAGACGACTCAGGGGGCAACTAATAGAAACATTCAAGTACTTGAATGGGTTCAACGACGTACCCATAACGGGACTCTTTGAAAGAGACCTTAATGATCGCTTGCGAAACAACGGTCAAAAACTCAAGCATAAGGCTCGAAGAACAACCTTAAGTCAGCAGTTCTTTC
>LQNS02277217.1:16079194-16094668 GCA_001587735.2 Parhyale hawaiensis
CTATATCCTACTAACATAATGGCAATAGCTCATAGAGTGCCGGGGCGTATGTTCCGGTGTCTCTTTGGGAATGGGCCTATTGGTTCGTCTACTGCCGCCTATCTAATCTAATCTAATCTCATATTATCCGGCAAACGACGGAATAATCACAGACAGAATGGCAGACAAACAGTCCAACGAACAGACCGATCATCACTTAATTTGAACCGTCTCTACCTCGTGACTATTCTATATAACAGTTTTTGTCAGTTCCGTAAAGATAATTAAGTCTCTAGTTTCTCAGCTATGTTGGGTAAATATTGATACTTTAGCCAACAAGCGCTCAGAAGTATGAAACATTGTTTTATGTCTTATCCAAAAATCGCAACCATTTCTTCGGCAAATGCATAGTTTTCTAGATATTTGACTCTGAAGTTCCATTTTCCCCTTTGAAATACTGAATAATCCGCATTTTAGGGGATGTGGAAGCGCCTCATGGCAATTTCTAGTCAATTCTGACCAAACCTAACATCACCTCTGCTAACCTGACCTGTTCTAACCCAATCCAATCTAACCTAACTCAATCTACCGTAACCTAGAAAGCTATAAAAGAGGTTTTCCATTACACTATGCGACTATGGTCATATTCTCCCGTAGGAAAACAATGGCAACTTCAAAGTCAAATATCTCCAAACCTACGTATTTCCACAATAAATTATTGTAATTTCTGAAATCACCACATCTTAGAGGATAGAAAAAAGTTTCATACCTGCCAACGCTAGTGGGCTTAAGTGTCAATATTGACCCTGTGTTGCTTAAAAACAGATGTACGAGCAAACAAACCCTAGTAAAAACATAACCTCCTTGGCAGAGTAAAAAAAATTATTTAATTATTTGCATCCTTCCTGTGGCTCTATACTTTGAAATAGTGCCTCACTCGCTATCACAAGGCCCTATTTTCAATGCTTAATTTAACGACAAAAATTACTACTTTCAAATTCATATCGATGAAGGAAAATCAAACTAACAAAATGCAGGTCTTGCAATGGACAGTTTTACATTTAAAAAGTTAGTACAGAAAGTGTTAAGAAGCCCAGTGATTAGTCACATGACAGTTTGGGGCAGCAACTGTATACAACACAAATCTGGCGACGACAACGACATAACGTAACTAGGGCACTCTGAGAGCGCATACCTCCCCCAAGTAAGGCAATGGTAACGAAAATTTCAAATTGGCTCTGATACCATGGCTTCTTTTTTATCAACTCCCAATCTAATTATTTGTGCCTTTTAATAGTATTAACAGTTTCTGCAAGGTTTTTGAAGATCCTTTCATAACTATTTGAGTTTTGTTGCTAACAAACATTATGACAAACATAAGTCAAACATACAAACGAACCAACCGATCTGGACCCAAAATTTAATCACTTATGTCTTTTAATATTACTAACAAGTCCTGTAAGTTTCGTAAAGATTCACTCAAAACTTTTTGAGTTATTGCGCTAACAAACATAAAATTAACACTGCAACAAGCATGCGAATGAGCAAACAGATCATCACAAAAATTTGGTCATTTTCTCTTCATATTATACCTAAGAACTCTTGTAAATTTCATCAAAATTTGTTCATAACTTTTTGAGTAACGTTATTGAGAAAAATGAGGCAGAGAAACAAACCAACAAACAAACGCATGAACAGATCTTCTCTCAAAGTTAATCATCTGTTCCTCCTAACATACCTAACAATCCCCGTAAATTTCGTCAAAATCCGTCCGTAATTTTTGAGTTATCTTGGTGACAGACAGACAGAAAGACAGACAAACAGTCAGACAGACAAACCCGACGAAAACATAGCCTCCTTGGCGGAGGTAAATATAATATTATATACGGGCGAGTATAGGTGAACACTGTGCATTAGTATTCGCTGTGAATTTAATTCGCCATATTTTTGCAGCTTTCGTGACGGGGAAATTTATTCAACGAGTCTCTAAAATAATAATGTATGGAGTGTTTCTTTATCTAGGAGCCGGCGATGACCCATGAGGCCTTCCCTCAGCACACCGGACGGAACCGTCTGCCTAGTCTGCAGGTACGATACCGTCCAATGATACGAGCGGTAAAGTTTGATGATTTATAATCAACACCATTACTGTTATTTGGGGATTTTACAACCGCGAATATAACCAGAAAAATGTTACTGTAACAAAGTCGCATCGGGCTTGCGCAAAGGGTTACAAGCATTCAGAACAGTAATGACGAGAATAATTAAGAAGGTCACCGCTAGAACTTTGTCGATATAGATCGTAAATAATAAGACGGTCTTCAGGAACGTGCGGTATAGGGTAAGCACTGCATACGTTGAATGAAGTATAATAGCATTGGCATAGTGTTTTATGATATGATATAAATAAAAACAACCATAATTATAACGGTTACTATGAGTGAAATGAAATAAATTCGCGTTGTTTGAACTTCTGTTCCCGAAGTGTCGTCTCCGTCTAGTCGTAACAATCTAACACATATATACACCCGAGGCAGCGCATACTGTTATTAAACAGGGGCCAAACAATGGGCCAAAATACATAGTAGTTTGTACTGATGCTAATGTATGGTCTTTGGGTCTCATGTAACTCTGGTGATTAGCTATGTCCCTTGCACTTGTACCATATCCTCATGTGCGCCTAGTAAAGTGTTTGCATTTATTTTAAAGAGAAATGACCTAAACTTTTTTATGTAGTTTTGGATTTAGTACTTCAGTATCTCAAAGACTAAGCATTTCGGGCGGCTGCAATCAATAAATTCGTGTTCAGCGCATTAATATCAATTAGAATAATTGTCAAAAATGTATAGTTTCGAGTGAGAGCTATGTTAAAAAGTTAACCAGCAACTCTTTCAGTTACTTACTGATAGATATTTCGAAAATACTTACTGTAAATTTTTCTTACGGCAAGTGCATAATAGATTTATAAATATAACTTATGTTAGTATTCCGTACACCAATATAAATCTTGTATATAAACTATTCTACAGGAAGCCATTCTAGTCTGTTTCCGATGTTGTTCTTTAAAGCAAGCCTCCTGCGTATATGGCGGAGTTTGGAGAGACGATGTAGAGTAGAAGGGCGGCAATAAATTTCATCGGTAAAAGAGTTCAGTTCTCCATTGAGAAGCACGCTATAGAGTAGCACTGTCCAATACATAAACACAATTGCTCCACTTTTACCTGCAACGAAAGGAAATAGTCCTTCCGAATGGTTGAAAGTCACCCAACCAGGCAATATTTTAGGCAGTAAATCCTCGATCGACGTTTTTCCGCCTTTGCTCCAAGATAAAGCTCACTTTTCGGCAGTGTAGCCGTCCCGGCCGAATTTACTGCCGGGACGTGATTCACATTTGCTCCTGTTAGTTTCTGACGATAAAATATACTGGTGCTATTTTTTCCAATCTTGATCGCTGCCGGGAAATTACTGTGATACATTTTTCCGGATGATTTGTCCAATTTGCAACAGTTGGCGGCTGGGCGGGGCGGCGGTGGTGGAGGATCCCTGCGCATCTCTGCAGTCGTTGCCATATTTGTGATGGCACCGCGTACTTGACCTCTGGTGGCACGTGACCCGCAGACGAACTTATTGCGGACGGTGACCTCTGGCATTTACTGGGAGCAGTGACAGTGTGACTTCGTGCATCCATTGGAGAAGTGGCGTGATGTTGGGCATGCACTGGGAGGAAGGACATTGTAAACTCATGTACGGTATCCATATTGGTGAACTGGCATTGTGATCTGGGCCACCCACTGGGAGGAGTGACTAAGTGACTTCGGACATCCACTGGGATAAATGACGTGACCTCGAGCATCACGTGGGACTGCAGTTCCATGAGCTTCACAAATCTAAGCATCGACGAGCACAAAACGATGAGAGCAGAGATCCGACTTGTCTTGAATGTCAACTGTGGAGCGTGCGATTTGCCACACACGATTGAGTTTCCCACCGTGTCAGGCATAGGGGCACATGCGATTGGGCTCCAAAGTCAAACGTGCAAAGCTTCACTTATCCAAAACTTCAGACAGGTGAGCGGACTTCGACCTACTGAATTTAAGTTGCACTGTATGTCTTTACTCCTAATGGGTTGCCCTTAAGACCGCCAGAAGCTCAATCTTTCTAGGGGTAGTAGAGTTTTTCGCAATCTCAGCGTAATGTGCGTCATTTCTAGCACTGACAACACGATTCAGGGCGGTAAAACCAAAGCTCCTCTTTGAAGTGTCGGACAAGTTGAGCCTCGAAGGCTTGATTTGAGCTTCCAACAGAACGTGCCCATAATTAGTTATGTGAGTACCGCTTGAAACTCGAGTGAAAGTGCGACTAAAATATATGATTAAAGTTACGGCCAAGTTAACACTGAGCAGATTAAGTGATTTCGATTGCAGTCTGAGAATTGATGCCACCCTTTTTTATTTTGCGTTTAAATCTAAAAAAAAAAAACTTTCCATGTGTATATTTTAATGGCATTTCTCACTGCTGTTCTTTATACCTGACTCTTTATGTCATACAATCATGTTGGCCCTCGGCGTCTCCTAAATTGTCCCCATCGATGTTCAGAGCTTCCCATTAAGGCGGGTTCACGCGCAAATCAAATGAACGAGTTTTTCTCAGCTAATCGTCCGACCATTGCAGTGAGCCCTGGTAAACACAACTACGTGCCTACTAAAAACAGTCTGATGTGTTATACGTCAAGTCAGTTTGCGGAATAAGCGTCACTAGTAAAGTTTTTGATAACTTTCGAAAATTTGGACTTAACCAAAACTCAAAAAGCCTTGTGTTTTTTATACTGGTTAAACGAGCACACGCATCTGAGGAAAGTGGCTTTCTTCACTGTGTTATCTGACTGCTGGTCAGTTTACAATTGTAACAATTTGTTCATTTAGTACGTGCAAAAAAGTCAGTAGCGGACTTTTTGTCAAGGTTGTCTTGGTTGAATCCGTTTATGGGTGATATGCGTTGATTAGACCTCCCTGAACTCGCTATGTACCCATTCAAAATGAAATCTTTATGCTGCATCAGTTTCGGAATTAAAAAAAAAACGAACAACGGGAAAACAGACAGGAACTTTGGCTTTGTGATGTTGTTTTTTTGCTCCTGGTTCAAGAAGCAGCCAGATTATTTTGAGCCAACTGAAATGTCCATATTACGGAGTAGAACTAAGTTAATGGAAGTCTCTCAGGTAACTGATTAAGAGTCAACGCCTGAAACTGGAATCAATAAGCCGAAGCCAGGGCACCTGCTTGAAGATTCGGACTAGTCAAGCCTCAACGGCTTAATTTCACTGCCCAATAGAACACGCCCGATGCAGAGGTCCAAGCGACTTGACTTGTCCGGAACTGCAGCCATGAACTTTGGCCTGGTCACTTTGAATTACAGCGGTGTAAGCAGCAACCCAGTTGTAGTGAAACGACTGAAAAGTCCACTTTACGCATTAAGATTCAGCGCTTGGATGTTCCAATAGTAATCGAGTAAAGGTCATTGATCGTCTGAAACTCGAATCGACGGCAGCCCACCAGTCTAGAGTATGGGACAAGTCCATGTCGGATTGACTTATATCGACTTGGACGACTCAATCTGAAGCGGCCATAGGTAAATGACGCGAGTTAAACTAGTTTTCTGGCCACCTCTTCGAATACGGAACAACTACCCCCCAAAATATGGCTCCATTCCCTCACTGGCGTAAGGACTCCAAGGTTTGGGAAACACTGGTCTAAACACTTGTTGTTCTGCCAAAACTTCTGCACATCGCGCAGGAAGTTTGGTTCTTCGATGTTAAACGAAAGCATGCATCTGAACGTTCATATAGCATATTTTTTCGCATATCCAGCACAAAGTATTGTGCCACGAAACAACAACAACAACAAAAAGAAACTATCGTATGCAATCAGCGTTTCGTCATCTCGCGCAAAGATTTCCTCAACACTTTTTCTGACAAGTGTCGACTGTTGTAAATTACCTGCAGAATATGGAAGATTGAGGTTCATCGGGGATAAAATTCTTGCCATTTTGTTGGTGGCGAGCGCAGAGTAATTCTCCGATGAAATGAAAACTGTCGGGAAATTCCCATAAGGTTGACTTTGTGCAGAACTTGAACTATAACTTTTATATCCACGATTGTTATTGAAGTTCAAGGGTGAATCACAGACCGATTATGCCTTAGGTCAGCCAGACACACAACCCTGCTGATAGGTTAAAGCATTTCGTTTTAATTTTTAAATGCTGTCTTTTGCAACCAATGATTGAAACTCGATCCAGATGATAAATCGGACACTCAGAACTGATACTCCAGAACAGCTAAACCTAGTAGGGTTACATTATCTCGATGGAAGCAAACTCATCGAAGATATCTAATATTGCGATAACAAGCTGCCAACCATATGCCAGGCACTGCTGGGACTCCTAATAAGAGTTGTAGAATTGATAGCAGGTGTGGCGCAGGGGACAAACGCTAGTGACCGTCACTCTGGGCCCTTAGGGTTGAGGTATAAGAAGCACGGCTTGTTATCTAGCTACGCTTGTACTCGCACGGGGTGCGAGATAGCATCTAGGGAAGAGGGTAGCGGTATACTTATTCATGGATTTACTGAAATTACTGTTAGTATTTCTGTAAATTTGCATGTAAATTCCCTACCTCTGCATAAATTACTTTTTAGAGAAGCGATCATAGTTGAGTTCTTGTGCCGCTTAGCTTGCTGAGTCACCATTCGGCATTCGAACGCTATTGTGAGGGTACCGACCCTAACCAGACATGGGCGAATGGTGGCGGAGCGGCAGTCGTTGCTTGGAAAGCTTCTATCTCTAAAGTCATAGCTCTAACAGTCTGCTGTCAACTGCAGCCGTAAGCTCCTCTGGAATCTATGGGCATGAATCTGCTGTACGAACCAGTGTGCACGTGGAGTTTCCCTGTCGGGCTGTGCTTTCAAGTTAACTTTACTTTACCATCATAATTAAGCACATGTGTTTTGACAAAGCATGAGGTCCCTCAAGAACTGAACCACCTGAATGTGTACAAATACACTGGCCCGGATATTCTATCCTTCTTATATCTGCGGGAAATGGCACCAGTCATCACAGCTCCCCTGCTCGAAATATTCAATCTATCTCGAAGCACGGGGAAGTTCCTCGGGATTGGAAACTCGCTAACGTGATCCCGATACATAAGAAGGGTGAGGATAAGAAATGTTGCAGTAACTATCGACCATTCGCTCTTACTCTCAGTCATCTTCAAGACCATCGAGTTCGTACCTGACCAGCTGATGATGCACCCGCTCATTTCTGGCACTCAGGACGGCTTCCGAGATTGAAGAAGCTGTTTAACCAAGTTACTAGACTTCTTTTGGAAGTTGCAAAAATCAAAGCTAATTAAACAGGTGTGGACCTCGCTTACCAAGACTTCCAAAAGGCAATTGATAAAGTCATCAACAGTTGATGGAAAAACTGGAAGCTCAAGGCATCCAGGGAGACTATTGACACTTTTAGCCGCCACGGTAGCTGCATGCTTCCGTTCTCAGCTCTAACACCTTGTATCACTCGTTCGATGCCCCGTGAGGCACACGAACTCTTTGCAGATCTTGGTGTGCTGACTCGGCAGTTGTGTGTGCATGCACGGCGCCGTGGCGGAACTGCCTTCCTTAGAGATGAGGGGGGTGGGGGGTCTCGGGTCATTTGTTCCTTCCGTCAAATTGGCGCCATAGTTCGTGACCCGAGGGCGACTGCGACTACACTTGCTCATTTGGGGCCAGTGGGCCTATACCCGCAGCACAAACCAGTGCATGTGGGTTTCCCAGGTGAGGGTGTGGTCTACGTTGACTTTACCTTTACTGGATCCTAGGAAAGCTCACTGGCTGGCAGCAGCGAGTGAAGCTCCATGGAGAGACGAACGACTGGACACCGGTCTAATCTGAAGTTCCACAAGGTAGTGTGCTTAGCTTCGTTCTATTCATAATTTACAAAAATAAGTTTGTTGTTAGCATCTGCTGTAAAGTCAGTAAATTTGCAGATGACACTAAACTACGTCATTCTCCCAGGAATGGAGTGGAGCTTATTGCACGGTCTGCAACTTAATAAATGAGCTTTGATGTCCACAAATATTCAATTATGCACGTTGGGCAGGAGCCTCAGAAGACTTCAGCCCAGTTGGATATGAACGGGATAAACTTGGCCGCCCTCCCCCAACAACGTGATCTAGGAATAACTATGGCAAATAATCTACAGCACAGTCAGCATGTTAACATGAGCATTAAAATGGTAAACAGAGTACTAGGATTCATTAAAAAGAACTTTGAGCACAAATCCAAGGAATCTGCATTCCATAGTGCAAAGCACAAGTGCAACTGTGTTTAGAATATACTGTTCAATTCTAGTGGCTACACAAGTGCAACGATATCGATAAAAGAGAAAGAATCCAACGGAGAGCAACAAAATTGATACAGCAGCTGCGAAACAAACCATATTTTGGCGCCCACAGGAAGTGGGACTCATCTCGCTCGAGCAAAGATGACTCAGGGGATAATTAATAGAAACTTTAAAATACTTCAATGGCTTTAAAAACGTACCGACAACGGGACTTTTTGACAAATACTGTTGAGTGCAGGTTTTGCAAAGTAAAATATCGTGAAATAAATAAGACCGGCGAGTCCTGATGGTGTAAATGCAATATAATGTGAAGTAAATATGGCCGGCCGTTCCTGGGAGTGTTTATGTAAGATAACGTGAAATAAATATGACCAGCCAGTCCTTGGAGTGTAAATGCAAGATAACTTGAAATAAATATGGCCGGCCGGTCCTGGGAGTGTAAATGCAAGATAACTTGAAATAAATGTGACTGGCTACTCCTGCATGGCGAATTAGCTCGAATGTTGCCGCCACTTACATCCTATCAAGTGATGCTGACGTGGCAACGTCAAATAATGCACTCTATATTTCACTCGTCTGCTGCAGCATCACTCAGTATAAACAATACGGTATGCCAATCGTCTCAGTATCTAGGCAGCCACGTCTACCTAGTATGTTTCTACCAGGCGCCATTTATTCTCTAGCGCAATACCGTCGAAATTATTAATATCATTGGTCGAAGCGCAAGGTATTTTGGGAGAGAAATTTCATTTTGGGAAATTTTTACCACCTTTATTCTCACGGAAAATGACAGGGACTGTTTTCCACAGCAGGCGCTTGCCTTTATTGCCCAGTTCAGATTAGAAATATCAAGCCAATTTACTTTTATTGGCGCCAGGTCGCCACAGAAAGGCACGAAAGGAAGGGATTGATTGACCGTGCAAAAGCTGAAATGATGCAGCAATTTGAAAGGCATTAATGAATTCTAGCGTAAAGCCGTAGCAATTTATCTCGTGAGGTATTCTCTCAATTGCATTGAAATTTGTGGACGTGGACGTGATTTATGCAAGCTTAAGTAATCTCGAATGTGAAGATCAACTTTGTAAAGATGAAATACATGATTCGTGTAGTCGTATATCAACTATAGGGAAATCCGTAATGCTTTACCGTATTCAATGTTAGAAATATGTCCATATGTCGCTGAGCCTCAGTGCTACGCTGGTGAGAATATTTTACCTTAAAGAAACTACTTCAATATGAGGACATTAATAAGAAGAGCACTCTGAGACAGCATACCTCCGCCAAGCAAGGCAATGCTAAAGAAAAATTCTAATTGGTCATGAAATTAGGATAACTGCTTTATATTCACCAGAATGTGGTCAATTGTACCTTTTAGCATTTCTAACAATTTCTGCAAATTCATGAAGATCCATTAATAACTTTTTGAGTTATACTCCGTATAGCACTCTGACAAACACTGATCAAACAAACAAGCAAGCCGATCATCACCAAAATTTTTCATTTATGTCTTTTAATATGTTTAACAATTGTTATGTTTACAATTTTCATAAAGATCCGTTCGTAATTTTTTGCGTTATGTTACTGACAAACATATAAGCCAACACAAAGACAAACAAACGGACTAGCAGATCAACACAAATTTGGTCTTTTGCTCCTACTAATAACCCCAACAAGTCCAGCAAATTTCATAAAGATCGAACCTTAACTGTTTGAATTATGCTGCTGAGGTAAAAGAAGCAGACAAACTTACGGGTAAACGGATCTTCACCAAAAGTTAACCATCGGTTCCTCCTAACGTAACCTTAAAGATTCACCCATAACTTTTTGAGTTGTTTTGATGACAGACAGAAAAACGAAGAGACAAATTGATTCGACAAGAATATAACCTCCTTAACGAAGGTAATTAAGAGTATATCTATTAAACATTATAATCGGAGCAACAATTTTTGAACGTTAAGTCTATCTTACTCTACTAATAGACATGACATATGGATGTAGTTACATTATTAAGAGCCTTTGAAAGTGAATATCATTCACCACATATACCAGACCATCAACTGTGGAAATCAGCCTTACAGCCACCACAGAGAGTGTTTTTCAGAATCTCAAGTATGTAAACGAAACATAACAGTTTTGTTGAGCGTATGTCAGAATATGAGATGCAAATAAGCCTCGCAGCTGCCACTTGAAGCCCATGGAGCCTATAAAGTGGAGCAGTCGTTCTGACCTTCTCGTAATTACGTCTGGACAACCGAAAAAACACTAAAGAGCTAAAGTGTTGATCAGTGAATTTTTTATGCTTCATTACATCGCCGGGAACTTTCTCAGTTTCTGGCTTACTAAATCCATTCTCTTCATAGTAAAATGATGCGTTCAGGCACCGCGCATCTCATACTCTACGTCTTAAAGAAATAACAGCTGCCTATGCTGCGAAATAAAGGATAAGAAAAATAACTTCGTGATGCCTTTTTAAAACAAATTACGAGATATTCTTGCACACCATTTGAAAATCATAAGCATCTATTCGTTGCCTAAGAACATATACGGAGCAGCATGCTCTTCATGCAAGGTGCAAATGAATGAAGATAAAGCTATGTCTATGATTGTCAGTCGGTCTCCATCTCTGTTACCTCCACATTCCCCAATCGAAAAAAGCGCCACTATCCTGCAGGGGGTCACACTGTTTTGAGATGCTTAGTGTCTTTCGTGATGAAAAGCTAACGTTTAAAGCGCATATTAGGTTTCTGGTCTCACGTGTTTCCAGTGAGACTGGAATCCTGGGTAAGGTTCACGCTGTATTAGAATCTGATGATGATGCAGTAGTCCGGAGATGTTTCTTTATACGCGTTTTTGCTTCCTTTGTTAGAGTATTATTCCGTTGTCTGGGGTTCAGCTGCCGCTAGTCATCTTCATCCTCTTGATCGACTTGCTCGCTCTGCTAGTAGGTTGTGTGCCCAGAAAAAGCTGGTACACTTATCCCCTACACAGACAATAATGTTTGTTTCAGCATGTTCTATATTGATGGTATACAGTAATGAAGACCATTGCTACATTCTTTAGTTCCTGCTCGTAGGGTCTTTAGATGAAACACGCAAGCTGCAGCCCTCACTCATCCCTTCACTTTGGGAACGGCTAGGAGCCAAAACTCGTCAGTTCGGTCAGTGTTTCATTCCCAGAGCGTCACAAGTATGGAATTCGTGGCCGTGAACCCTGCTCAATTGTGTTGATCTGCAAGCATTCAAGTCAGCTGTGAATAATTTTTTTTAATGGATTCATTTTCTTAGAAGCGCCTTTGGCGTCTTAGGGCTTCTTTGTGCTACATTTGGGCGATTGCCATCCTTTGATGCCCTGGAGCGCAGTTTCAATAATCATAGTAATCGGATAACATCAGATAATTGTTTTTAATTTCCCGATTGGACGGCGAGGCACGGCAACAAGTCACCAAAGGAATATACCCAATCTTGGATACTACGTGTCTATTTATGGGCTGGTTCACCCGTGGGTCTTTTCAGCTCGGTCTTCCAGCTCATGGTCCGAACGGGTTGCTGTATCACTCAGCAAGCCTAAATGTGTAGAGCTTTGTGAGTTGTAATTAGCGGAAAATTCGATATGTCAGGATCTTCAATAATAACACTTGCTAAGCCAACTGACTTTGTGTTTGTGAGACGCGCACTTGTGTTTAAATGGACGAAACAAAACACGTTCTAAAGGCTCACAACGAAAAATTCAGTCGATTAATATTGAGTATGCTAACACATTGAATAGGTTGTTACGTAAATTAGTATTAACCCGCGGCTAACTATATCTTTCGAGACACTTACTCGCGCTGTTAACCCTATTCATACCAGGCTGTTATTTTGCTATTATATGTAGAGCCCTTTGTCCCATGGTGTTTCTATGGGGGAAATGCCTATGTAGCGAGACAGTATAGCCTGGTACAGATACGACGAAGAATAGAGTTATCTAGATTTTTGAGCTGATTTTCATCTCTGTTGCCAAGGATTTAAGAGCTTTGCAGCATGTGTGCCTAATGAAATTGAGAAAACGTGAAAAAATCTTATGTTGTTTATGTACCCAATGACAGACTATCTAACTTCGAGAAACACAGTAGAGACATTTATGGGAATTCCTGAGATACCAGGTCGATGCTAAACAGAACTCGGAGTCGCCTCGACAGCTGAATCCGGAAAAAACAGCTTCGAAAGGGACCGAATATTCTGTTATGAGAAGGCATATGGTTATCAATAGGAATTCAAGAAATATCGGTGCTGCAGGATTTCAGTAGGTAGGGATCTTCTCAAAATATTGGAACTACGGTATTCAAAGCCCACTGTAGCAGAGCAGAAGCTGGGATGTATCACCAACAGTGCGGATCTCTGTTATGATGACGTACACGGGTAATCTACCCGAGGCTCAGTGCCCCTCCATCTGTTGTCTTGAGATTTCATGCGGTACTAGAGGTGCAACTTGCCTGTCTGCCTAACCTAGAGCAGCGGTTGTTGAATGTCCGCAAAGACTCGTGCTGGCTTGGCATATACTAGAAATTCTATGTATGGGAATATGGTACACCGGCATAATGGGAATTCTTGAAACCCCTGCGAACCGCTACTTTGGCATAAGCGGTATTCCCAAAACATGGAGAGTACCAGATAAACTAGCTGTGAGCGGTTACATGCACTGTGGAGACAATTCGCTACCGGCTCTTTCTTTGGTCGCTCACTGCGACCCAACAGAATACACCCAGCACCGTGACTCTACACACGTGAAGTGCGCAACGTGAAGTCCAGGAGACTCTCAAGGTACTGCCATGTTTCGGCATCTTCAGGAATTTCCTAAGTACCGGAAGTATGGTATACCGGCATTGTGAGAATTCCCAAAAATCTTTACTGTTCTAATTTCAAAATTTTTATGAATTCACTTAATACCATGCTTAAGGAATTTTAGCACTTATGGCAATTCCCAATCCATCGGGACGAACATTCCTGGATGAAGGAATTAAATTAGCGGAGCAGGAACGGAAAAAATTAAGCATAAAATCCGAGGAACTGCGTTCCGCGGTAGCAGCGGAGCGTCACTCGCTATCCTCCTAATGCGTCACTGATCCCTCTCAGTGTTGGTGGATTAGACCGACGGCCTCTGCTTGTGCTACCCTCAGAGCTTTGCCAGGCATGACACACTTTATTCGTTAGTGTAGGGGTAATTTTACACTATCGTTTATCCATAGTGCATCCGCCTGTCGAAAACTGCGAGATATAAAGCGAAAAGGCATATATGTGTATGTTACACTAATTATATGTATTTGTACGCGCCGTGTAAAATGAGCAGTGTCCGCCACAAATGAAATCAGAGAGTTCGACTTCAGAGCGCTCGGCAAATCTCCGAGATATGATGACGTCATAATTGCTTCTTATCATGAAGAAGCTAGAGATACATAAATAGTATTGGCATCATGAACAGGAACATACGATTAATTGCAAGCGTTTAATTGTGACGTCATCATTGTCCGTAATTTTCCCGCAGTGTTTTTCGGTGCCTATACTGAATGAGTTATATTAGTGCGCAGTTACTGTAATTATTCATTTTTTTTCAATAAGTTCTCTATTTAACTGAACATGTAAAATTATGTTCCCAATCCTACTGTACATTGAAACTCAGTTTGTCTGTGTCTCTCCGTCCCTATCTGAGGCATTAGATGGGAGAAAATTCTACTGTCGAACGGAAATGCAGCCTTTGCTTTGTTAAGTTTTTAAAATTTCAGAATCGAAGACCTCTTAAATGCCTCTGCGTGGTACCTTGCTTTTAACAGTTTGTATTTCCTTCCCACCGCGAATTGGTTTTCTCTATGAATTTACAAGAAGTAAATTGAATAGGAGCTCAATGAAAAGAAAGGAAAGATATTTTTCAGAGAAGGAACATGAAGAAGAGTGTAGTAAGAAAGGGGGTTTTGATAGAATAATTCTTTTCCACCGACGCTTCATGGCGGTGCAGGCCATCAGTTTGTTAATATCTTAGAGTTGTAATTTTTCTTATTCTATCTGTGCTACATAATGTTATGCTAAGCACAAGCCCATCTCAAGTTCCAAAATTCTACTATGAACTCCTACCTCCTCCTCAGATGTTGCGTCAGTTCCTCCAAGGCGTCAGCCAATTTTGAGTAGAATTTCTTGGAGAAGAACACTCGCGTCCAGTCGCCGGCTCCCTCGCTAAGGCTCTATACTCTATGCAATGGCAATCAGTCTCCACAGGAAGCAATTTTGCGCGATATGTATTTTTTTGCAGGGAGAATAATGCAAAGGTGGATGAAGTATGGGCGGTAGGTGTGATTCTTGAGGCTATAAATCGCTCTGTTTGTTTTCTCTCGAGCGGGAACGAACTTGAAGATTGTATGGAGTTGAGCAGCGAGGCGGGGGAGTCTATTGCCCCAGTTGTGGTCGTATACACTGAAGATCAGTTGTTGTTGTTGTTGTAGGAACCTGAGACACGCGTTATTATTCGGGGTGAGAATTTGGAAAGTTCCATAAATGGATTTGGGGAAGTATCGATGTATAAGTTGCATGCATTGAACTTAAATGTTAAGTGAAGTTGTGCAAAGATGAACATGCGGATTCAAAAAAAAATGTGTAATGTAAACTTGAGAATGAGTTCCGTGAACTTATAATATGCATAATATGTACTTTAAAAATGATTAACAAGACTCGACAAATACATTATATGAATTTATACAATGCACAATATGAACTTCAGTCGTGCCTAACAGCAGCTAATACCGTCCCGTTCATTTGCAATGATGGCGAAGGGTTCATCAGAGCTATGTGCATTACTGAGCATTTGTCGACATTAAAGCTCATCTGATACGTTGTGCTCCATTCCATGAGGTGGTTGAGGTCTTGTTGGAGCTTGGCTCTTTTCGTGGCAGGATGACATAGTTTAGTATCATCTGCAAATTTATTGATTTTACTAAGATCGAGATCATTGATGTAAGTCTGGCGTCCCTCAGGGCAGTGTGCTTGGCCCGCTGTTGTTTGTTCTCTATACTAGTGACATGTTCTCTTCACTCGAAAACACGTTGATCAACTATGCCGACGATTCCACTTTGATGGC
>LQNS02277217.1:16094703-16114778 GCA_001587735.2 Parhyale hawaiensis
TCGGTCTCGGACACTTGTACCGCAGCATCCCCAACTGGAGATTGATGACACTTTACTTCAGGAGTCTAGTTCCTTGGAGATTCTTGGTGTTGTCTTTGATGAGAAGCTTACTTTTGAGCCGCATATTAGGAGGTTGGTGTCACGTTCTTCCAATAAGATTGGGCTCCTGCGTATAGTGAATTCCGTGTTTGATGAGAGTTAGGTTGCCCGCAGATGTTTTGATGCGTTTTTGCTGCCTGTGTTGGAGTATTGCTCACCGGTCTGGGCTTCAGCTGCTGACACTCACTTGCGTCTGTTGGATTGACTTGTTAGTTCAGCCAGCAGGCTGTGCACTGATAATGATCTAGTGAACCTGTCCCACAGGAGGAGAGTACCAGAGCTATGTATGTTTTAAAAGGTGTACAATAATGAGAGGCATTGGTTGTATTCTTCTCTCCCTGCCCTCAAGGTTTTTGGGAGAGCGACATGATCGTGCTGCGTGCGGAGCGCACTCTTTCACTTTGGACGCTGCCAGATGTCGAACTAATCAGTTCTGTCGGTGCTTCATGCCCTAGTCGGCTAAGGTTTGGAATTTGTTGCCGGCATCGGCTTTTGGTCGTATTGGCCTGCAGGCGTTTAAGTCAGCTGTTAATGGTTTTTTGCTGGATTTTCTTTAGCAGCGATTTGGGCTTCCCGGTGTTGCAAGATGCTTCATTTGGGTTGTATTACCTGTCCGTGGGAGCTCAAGCGTGAAGTTTTAATAATAATAATAATAGAAGTGTGCCAAGCAAGCTACCTTGTGGAACCCCTGATGAAACGTGCGTCCAGGCGCTCGTCTCCCCTCAAGCTTCACTCGCTGCTGCCGACCCGTAAGCCATGCCCTGATCCATCGTAAATCGTTGCTAGTGTGAGGCTGAGAAAGGGTATATGACAAACAACTGAGAGTTTACATGGCAAAATATCTATAAGTGACAACTATGTAACATCGTATACTTACCTGCCTATTTGAATTTCATTGAATATACAGCAATCAATTCTTGAAATATAATTTGACATGGAAGTAAATTTTATCAGCTGTAAAACTATTTCAAACACATCAGTGAATTTTGTTTCTAGATCTTGTTTCTGCGCAGTGCGTATTCAGAAATACTCCAGCCCATGTTTTGAATACGCATGGTAGTTTATGAGCCAGCATGAAAAGGAGAACCACGCTAATTATAAAAAAACATGTTTACTCTTTATATCGCAGACGTTTCGGATAATAATATACCCATCATCAGTGCTGTAAAGTAGAGAAAGAAAAGTTACATGAAAATGTCGTAATAGAGTTAGGGACGAAAGTATTCACTCTAACAGTCTGAGAACCGTAAAAACGAAGAACAAAATATAGTAACAACTAACTAACTAAAAGCTATGCTAAGGAAGGAAGGAACAAAAGTGCTAACACCGGCCTGACTTAGAACTGTCAGTGGGACTGCCGACTGACGATTGTTAAGCTCGGGTTTTTTCCGTGTGAATTAAAATGGACTTAACTAACCTAAGGTCATGCACGTCATTTGTACTGCGGATTATTGGGAGGTTATTGTGTTATTGGATGATTCTCCAGAAAACAATGATTTCTAATGGCTGAATTAGATGGTGCGGCAAGCTGTTACCCTGTACGGTGCGAGATTCCCCGGAGCTGTGCTACTCTAACGTAAAGCTGCACGGATGTGCTGCCTACATACGACAGCTGGTAGCTGTCACACACATATTTGTACACAACACCAGAACGAATGGACGCATCCGCCGGATCGCAACGCTTAAAGAATGAACCAATTGTTACCATATTGTGGTAGTAAAATATTGGTGAAATTCACTGAAAATATTGATTTAAAAGAGTCCTCATCTCACGTACGGGGCTTTTGTTTTGTGACCCTAAATCTGGCAAATTCAGGTACCATTTGTCTTTTTCAACAGTTTGTGTCAGCGTATCACGGCAGTACTTGCAATATAAAAACATTTTCAACAAAGCATTAACCAATTTTATTGGATAATAATAATCTAATCAAATTTTCTGGAGTAAAGCTCAAGAGGAAAAACTACGATTAAAAATACGATTGCGATATATATCTGTTGTTTATTTTTCCTTAATATTATTCCGGCGTATAAAGAAAGTAGGACTTTTGAAACATTAACTTGTCTACATAATTAGGCATATTCGCGTACTTTTATCACAAACTCCGACTATGATATAGTCATATCATAGCAGTGGTCATACAGCCTATCTGTATCAAGATTTATATGCACAGAACTGACTTTTCGCACGACACTGCCCTGAGTTTGGCTGTGCCTTTTAACCATGACTTTGAGAGGAAAACTTGCCTTCAGAGAGAGGTTTTGTAGAGATTGGAGTGCACCTCATCGAACGCTGTACAGAGAAACTCGATTTTCTATCAAGATTTGGTCATTAAGAAAGTTAGAATGACTGAAGTATGGAAGGGTTCTTGCCCTGGGTGGCCAGAGTCAGCCGTGCGTGTGAACCATAACTTTTGGTGCATAAGTTTGCTGAACTTGAGAGCTATGAAGGAACGGCCCGTAGATTGCTTGTCAAACTCTATGGTATCTGCCGGACAACACATTCGTTACCAAATACTGAAGATCATCCCATCATGTTATGATAAATTTACCATGTTTATACCTTACGCTACGCTAATAACCGGGTTCAAAAGATATTTTTTTCTAGGAAAAATTCATCATAATACAAAAATTACATTCTTCAAGTTTATTCACACCTAAGGCAGTAATTACTTACTCGGTTCATCTATAAGCAGGAAGCGTAATGCCGCTCGCCTTTGAAGTAATGATGAGTTTGATGCTGCTGAGGAATAGTGTAGGTGTAAACTACTGTATTCCACGCTTGGCAATGCCACATGAATCGGGTGAAGAATAAAGAATTAATTCTCGATTTACAAGCGAGAATTGAAGAAAAAAGAATCAATTCTCGATTTACATATGCGAATTACTGACAATGAAGAAAATTATAAGGTTTATTACCGAAAATTTAAACAATTTCTGTCCTTGTATCAGCCGTTTAGAACATAGTCAAGAAAAATGAAGTGTTCTGTAATGTTGAAAACCGTGAATGACGATGAAGAAAGTAAAACCTTTTATCTAGATTGGGTAAAATCATAAGTGCATGAAAATAATATTAACACGAGAACCACTGCCAAGGCAATTAGGAATAATCTCAGTGACATTGACGCAGAAATTTCTAGGTTAGTATTACAAAGAACTTTGGAGAGGCGAGGAGTCACGGTTTACAAGCCAGAGAAGGCACCATTGCTTGAAGATAGAGTCTTTGAAAGTCGGTTAGCTTTATTGAAAGCGCAGTTGTAAAATAATAGAACCTTCTAGTTCGTAACTGCTTTGGTTATGCGGGCCATATCTAGAGATTTTTGGTTACAGAAATGTTGATTTTGCTTTATGAAAAATAGGTGAAACTTTCCAACACATAATTCAAGCAAACAGAAAATATAAACTTGCTACAACTCTGAAACATGGGTCAGAAGCTTATAATAATTTGGAGTTACAGCTCAGCCATTGGAATCGGAGACATTGTGAAAGTTAGTGTAACCATAAACAAGATTAATATATTAAAAGTTTTAGACGAAATATGAAACATACTGCTCCAATTATTGCACGAACTTAGTTGAATTTGGATCTTTTTACAGGCTAATGATTCAAAGCAAATGGTTAGTAGTAAATACTATTAGTGTTGTGGAGTGGCTGATCCAATATCCAAATTGGCATCCAGTCGAAAATTTGTGGGAACTTTTCGAAGAAATAGTTAATGTTAATGAATCTTGAATAGCTACAAGAATTTGCCTCAGAGGAGTGAGCCAATATTTTCTTTGTAAGAACCTAGTAGTGAACTGTAAAAGACGTATGGTTGTAGTAATTGAGGATGAGGGTTGAGCATTTAGTTACTCTAAACTCTAAAGTGTATTAATATATGTGAACATAAAAAAATTTTAAAAATTTTCATTTAAACTGTATATATATATATTTTATAGGAATAAAATTCTTTTCAGACCCATGTTATTATATTTCATTCGGGAGTATTCTTTTAACTATTAGTTCTGAATACGTGCTCATTGAATGAATAATCAGAATATGAATATTGTAAAAAATAAAGGGATATGACTAATTACGAGTGTAAATGCACAACTCAGACCCTAGAAAGTATCTACTAGTTCTGATATGATTTACAATATTTCTCTCAGAGAACTACCCACTTAGATGAAGCAAGTAGGCTTATGTAGCACACAATTGGTGTAGGAACATTGAGCTCAAATTTCTCTTGAAATTTGAAGTTGTTCATTTCTCGATAAATTGGAAAAAATCGAATTTCTTTATTAGATTTACATTAGTGGTTTCAACAGGTGGATCGCGACTTCCAAAATGATCCCAAAGCCTTGGCTGTGGGGGGGGGGATTAGGGAGGTACATAGCCCGACTACAGATGACGAGATCATACAGTTCAACATCAGAGTGGATAGTGTACACCGATGGAAGCGAGTTCCAAGAACCCTCTCATCTTAATTGTTGAAATTATGCCACCAGAAGAGGATTGTGATCTGCATTCACAGTTCACTTAACCTATGCTGCGAGCACAAAGTGTTAGGGGTCACAGTCACTTCTCACTGTTCTAATCACACATTTTCTTTATTTCATATTCATACTCCAATAACAATGTAAGGAGGATGAAAAGCTTTATCGGTGTTTACGGAGCTCGCGTAGAATTGTGATACAGGGAAGTTACTATCGCGGACTATCTTTGAAAACGCACAGAACTTCTATTAACAATATTCAGGGCGCTACAGCTAAGCGAAAGCGATGTTGGCTAGGTGACAGTGCGATGTGTGTGTCCGCATGTTGCTCCTCGAGGGCAGTGTCTGTTCAGGACTGAGGGCTCAGTGCATGTCAGAGTGCTGCGGTCAGACGGTCTGCTAAGCTGCGGGCGGTAGGTTTCCATGAGGAATCGAGTTTAAATGGGCCAGTGATATTTACATCCAGTGTTCTCTGCTTCCTGAAACAGGTCTGCTAATAAATCTGCTGATAGTGAAAAGTGAGATATTGTACGTCCTTCAAAATATCCGATGTATGAGGCGAGCTGTCGCCGAACTCGAACACTTTATAAATGACCTGCAGATTACTTGTTGGAGATTATTTTTCATGGTAATGTTTTTGTTAAATGATTGTTGATTGCTTCATCTCTATGACTGATGAAAAAATATCGAACAAGCTTCCGGAAATGAGTGGGAAAACTCCCGAAGTTCTTGGCGCTGAAAGATTTTCTTCGACGTATTTTCCCGTCCCTCCCTTCCTTTTCAACATATTTGTATCGAACTGTAGAAGTAACATGAGGGTACAGCACTTCAGAAAGAGGTAGAATGATCTTGAGATTGCATGTCAACCTGCGGCATTTCCAACATAAATGGTGGAAAATGAATTCGTTACGGTGTCAAAGAAAGAGAAGATCAGGGGACTCGGTTCGATATCGAATATGTCCAGCTTCCGCAATTGCGTCGACGATGATCAATGGGCTTGGGTGGCTCGGTGCCGCAGCTTCTCGTCCGGCGAGACAAATTTGTAACAACAAATCTCAAAGGAACTTTTATTGGAAGCCTGTTACAGCAAATGAGATTTACAGAAATTTTCTTATAAGCTTTGATGAGTTCCCGTAAGCTGATCAAGCAAGAATGGTAATATTGATTTGTAAAGTTGAGGGGAAAGTAGAAATTCTTAGACGAAGCAAGTGCACCATTCCTCAAATCGCAACTTGGAATTGAGAAATGAAGGTCAACTTTTCAAATTAAAACTCGCGCGCAGCTTACCAAGAAAATTTAGATTTGGTTGGCGTTTCCAATCCCGTTTGAAGAAATTGGAATTCGCGACTTTCAATATT
The DNA here is from genome assembly GCA_001587735.2 of Parhyale hawaiensis. NCBI lineage: Eukaryota > Metazoa > Arthropoda > Malacostraca > Amphipoda > Hyalidae > Parhyale > Parhyale hawaiensis. The sequence goes on from LQNS02277217.1 coordinate 16,100,632, forward strand.
AGAAAGCAAAATCAATCTTCATTTGACGGTGGCGCAATAAGGGACGCCGGAGAGGTTTTCAAGAAGCCCAGGGATTGACGGGATGAGTGCCGAGCAAAATGTGTCCTGAGGGCAACATTATCGTGCAAAGTTAGTCTCCTGTTTCCAGTTGTTCGCTGCACCGAGTAACTTCTGTTTCTCTGCTCGCTGTCTTCCGAGTACTGGAAAAAATTGAGACATGTGTGTCAAGCGGAGGGGCTAGAAGCGAGGAAGTTTTTGGCCTAATTTTGGACGTACCAAACTGTTTAGTTTAACGACATGTTGTGTGCCAAACAGAGAGGATAGAAGTTAGGAAGTTTTTGGTGTGATTTTGGACCTAACAAACAGTTTAGTCTGGAGACATGTTTTGTGTCAAACAGAGGTTTGAAGTAATTAAGTTTTTTGTGTAATATAGGACGTAACGAAAAGTTTATTTTAGAAACACATTAGCCTATGTATCATATAGGAAGCTTAAAAAAAAGGAAGTTCTTGCGTCACTTTAGACACAACTAACTTTTTAGTTGGGCAATGAAGTGTCTAGTGATAGTTAAGTTAGAAGGTACTGAATTTGAGCTACGAGGGGAATTCAAAAAGTTCGCGGAATTGCTGAGAATATTTAACATAAATTGTAGCTTTCTTGCGTACGTGCAAATGTATTGCTCTGCAAAGTGTGGTCCTCTTTTCCACTGATTCGTTCCACCAACTTTGACGTAAGTTGCTGCATTTGAATAGGCAAATGAGCCATTACCCATTAGAGCATCACCATGAAGTGTTTGGTATCGATGTCGCTGGAAGTTCGTTACTATCAAATTTTCCTGCGCCATTATGTCTGTGGGATGAGTGGTAATTGCGTTACGTTTAAACGAATAAGAAACAAATTTTAGGCCTTTGTTTTGACAGCGGATTTGGGACTAATAATTCTTAGTACTTTGATATTAACAAAAACGAGGACCTCCATCTCATCTTTGAAACCATTTGTAATGACCTGACTTGTGCCATGTATAGCGGTCGGATGCCAGCTACCATATCAGACAGCACTTGACGTTCTTAGATACGTAATGACGCTGCGAGAGAAACTTTCCTCAAACTTTTTGAATTCCCCTCGTACTTCCCAGTGCTCTCCATCACTCTGACCAACAGCCCTGACAATACTAGTGAATAATAGGGTTCCCGAACTGTGTATATCAGCTTTAATTATTTACATTGAATAGCAATATTCGTAGGACTAAAATTACTAAAAAACACCGATGAATGTAAGAAGTTAGAGGTTACGTTAATAGAATTTACGGTAGCTGAATGTAAATTTACATACTAGGCAGAGTGAGCGGGACTACTGTGTATGGCAGTTAGTAAAATAATAGCTATTATGAATGACAAAGTTCATTCATCTACTTAGCATAACAAGATTACCTAATCAAACAGTGGCACAATATAATTTTCTATTTACATTAGCTATCATCAAGGTTTAGAAATAGTAGCATGCGTTTCATTTTTTTATATAATTCGGATATTTCAATTATTATTTTTAAATTGTAAATAGCTACTTTGTGTTCAGGTAAAATTTTCTATATTAATATACGTACGCCTATTAAATAAATGCTTCTCTCGCTACATATCAGATATTATAGCTTGTTTTTTTTTCAATTGTAATGAGTAGCTATTCAACTTTTAAAGGAAGAATCTGCAATTTAATACCCTTATGCCAACCTATGGAATTCAATCGCTCATTTGTCACGAAAACGATGAATGTTTGTCTTTATGCTACTGTTACACAATTGTTGTGCTATCAGCTTTCAAGATTTTTTAATATTTTTTTCGAAGACCAACACGTTAATCGATTTCCTAGTGTCAAATTGTTAAGCTAATCGGGGCCATGACATAAGAGAGAGGACGGTGGTCCAATGTTAGTGCTAATGAGGGTAATGATTATCCACGAGTTCTAGCATTTATAACTTCAGCATATTGTACAATAACACCAGAGGGTCGAAATATCATTTGAAATTTTTGTTTCATGTACGTAGCGTAGTGGAAATTTTAGAGTTTACATTCTCATAAGTCATAACTGCAGCCCAATATTTATTTATTTACGCATATGTAACTATACATAGATGAAAGCTGAATTAGCACAGCTTCCGGGGTAGAAAAACAAAGGTAGCTTCGCGTTTCTTTTTATTTGATGGCTATATTACTTTTTACCGCTTTTATTTACTAGCAACGACATTTTGGTGCTACATAGTGGACATCTAGTCGCTCTCTACAAAATTCTCCTCCAATCTCGCGTGCTCTCGTCCAAACCTCTCATTAATCTCTACTTACAGTACAGACAAAGTAATTTTTGACGATGTATTTTGGTAAGTGGAGTTCGCTGTAAGTTAATTTACATGCAAAAGTTTCTAAATTACAGTAATTTCTCAAACGAGTTGCATTTTTTTCGCAGCATGTTACTGCTCGTCGGCACCCACGCTGGCAAATTTCTGATATTTATGCACTCGATATTTCTAAACAGTTAGAGTTGCAGCCACGCAGCACTTTAGAGGTCGAAACTCTTTGTAGCTTGTTGAAAAGTTATAGTGATACCAATTACAGTGTATATACTGCATGTATACTTTGGGAGCCATTCCTCGCTTATACAGGCTTTATTCTAGGCGACTGAATTAGGATTGTTAAGGAGACATTTATTAACTAGAGCGTGTCAATACCCGAAAAACATTTAGAGTTGCTGCAGAACAAAAACCGCAGTTTAGCTTCTGACGGATGGTGGGGGGGGGGGAGGTAGGGTGCAGTGGCCCAAACGTTGATAGGGATGCAAAAGATGCACTGACAACGGTGTGGGCCTCTACCTTGTCTGTCCGTAGTCAACAGCTAAAGCCTGTCAGAGTTCTGTCGCATGATGTTGTGCTGTACTGAGGGCTGTGGATCTCCGCTATTACTCTGTTTCAATAATTTAACTGATCAGTAAATTGTTACTATCAGCTAGTCAATGAATCCTGGAGGCAAAAGTTTGAATATATTGAATAGAGGGCGTTTTAAACAATACCATTTCTAGAAAACTACACTCCTCGAGCAAATCAATAACCCGCAGCATAGCATTGTCTCACTCATTATGATAAAAAAAAGTGTAGACCTTGTCCACCTAGACTTCCAATAGGCATTTGACAAAGTCTCCCATCAACGGTTAATAAAAAATTAGAAGCACATGCTATGGCATCCAGCGAGACTATTCCCGCTGGATCCGAGCATGGATTACTGGTCGGCATCAGCAGCAGCAGCAGCGAGGAAAGGTGCTAGGAGAAACGAGGGACTGGGCGCCGGTCTCGTCTGCGGTTCCCCAAGGTAGCGTGCTTGGCTCACTTCTGTTCATAACTTACATCAGTGATCTATACGTAAACTTCCGCCGTAAAATCAATAATTTTGCAGATGACACTAAACTATATCATCCTGTCAAGAATAGATTTGGGCTCCAACAAAACCTCGACAGCCTTACGGCATGGTCCGCAACTTGGCAGATGTTCTTCAATGTCGACAAATGTTTAGTCATGCACGTTGGGCCGGAGCCTGGGAACCCCTCAGTCGAATTGAATATGAACGGGATAAAATTGGCAGCAGTCACCCAACAACGGGACCTGGAAATAACCATCGCAAACGATGTACAACAAAGTCAGCATGTTGACATGGGTATGAAAATGACGAACAGAGTGCTGTGATTGATTACCAGGAATTTTGAGTATAAATCCAAGGACAGAATCATTTCTCTGTATAAAGCGCTAGTACGCCTACATTTAGAATATGCTGGTCAATTCTGGTGGCCCCACAAGTGTAAAAATATCGATAAAATGGAAAGAATGCAACGCAGGGCAACAAAAATGATACCGCAGCTGCCCAACAAAAAGTATTTTGGCGCTTACAGGAAGTGGGTCTCATTTCTCCAGCAAAGACAACTCAGGGGGCAACTGATAGAAACTTTTACATACTTGAATGGCTTTAGAGACGTGCCGACAATGAGACTTTTCGACAGAGAAGTTAACGTTCGTCTTCGAAAGAACAGCCAGAAACCATAACATAGAGATTGAAGAACTACTCTCGGCCAGCAGTTCTTCCCGATCTTCATAGTGAACATATGGGATAGACTCCCTCCCCCAAGTTGTAGATACAGAGTCGGTCAATACGTTAGAAATCGTATTGACAAATATTGGGAGCAACATCCTTCAAGGTTACAAACTCCTTCTGCAGGAGTCCCAAATTCGTGCCGGCCAAAGATTCTGAGCCTCTGTAATTTGCTGTCTTTCATCCCCTAACTTACTTAACGGCCCCGAGCTTTGCGAATCTGCAGCATTTCACTGGGCTTGCACGAACGATCAAGCTTTTGATTGAATTTACTCTCTGTATCTTCTTCTTTTCTTCCGCAGCTATCTCTATGATTCTGACGGAATGGTAATAGCTCATACAGGGCCGGAGCGTACGTCCCGGATGCTCTATGGGAATGGGCCTATTGGTCCGTCTATTGTCCACTATCTAATCATTAGGAGTATGATACATGCCTGAGTTAAGGCCTTTAGACACAAACTTGACTGAGCTTCACACGTACGGCACTGTTGCCTAGACAGCCTCGCTTTTCGCTACAAATAAGCGGACTAAACAACAATTCACATTTTGCGGGGTCACTTTAAGTGCACTACTGCTGAGTTCGCAGTATCTTATCCTTTCTATGTATCGTGTATAGGAATTTTTTTCAGCAGCAGCTGTTGCAGACATACATGCACTATAGCATCTCTCTGTACATCAGAGAGTGATAATAACATACTATTACTCCTAGGAATGGACCAAATTGGCCACGCGTTACACTTTATTTTTGCATTTTAAGTCTTCATTTATTAACAACGCTGGAGGTGGACAATTCGATCATCTAAAAGTGTAAATATTGTTCAAAATAATTCATTGATAAATTACAAATGCAAAAATCTGTAGGTAGGAGCACATAAAACTTATAGTGGTTCGGACAGCAGGATGCTTCTGCACTATGGGGTTCTTTAGCCCGGTGACCGGATATATGAGCACAAGACAAATGCGCACAATGACAAAATCGCACACAGACAAATGCGCACTTACAATTTTTTCGTTCTACTGTTTCCTAGATGGCGCAGTCCTGTGAATTGAAAGACTATGAATGCAAAGAATGGTTAAAATCTTCTCCGGAGATTTTAGAACTAATACCCTTCGTGAGAGGTCATGTGGTTCGGCAGTCGGGAGTTGAATAGGCCAAAAACAAACTTACATTCTAAATGTATATATTGCGTTGTTGATCATGTCAATTAGTGTAAAGGGTTTAACTATTTCGTCAAATGATTAACCTTGCAAATTATTTGAATTCCAGGTTAGAAGAATTTCAAGCAGTGCGAAGGATAACCGTGATAAATACCTCAGGAGTGTACAAAGTTTATATGGTTTTTTCCACTTTTGGAAAACATTCTGAGAAACTTGAACGTGAACTTCTATCACTACTTCACAAACACTTCGCTGAAATAAATTTTGGAATAATTCTTAGCAATGAGTTCACTATAACATCATTTTTCAAGTTTAAAGTTGGTTTTTCTAAGCCTCTAATCTCAACAGTAGTAGAGTTGTTGAGCACGCTGGAAAGAGCATTCTTACTAATTCCCACTTGGCTCATCATCCTCATTCTGCTTTTCGCATACACGCTGAATTTTGCAATGTCCCTGTAAAGCTAAATGACATTACAGTGTTGGGGACTGCATCTGACCAAGTTACACTGCGCATTTTAGAGTCATTATGTATTTTTAAATAGAAACTTTAGTTGAACGACAGTCAGACATCTTTCCCGTTGAATATCGTAAAATGAATGTATGTTCGATTAATAGTATATGTAGTTCCCTTATATCGTAACATATTTTGTTTTTCAGTCTTTATTTTCGTATCGTGATTTCCTGGTAGCTCGTATAATTATATAGGTTTTGATTCCTAGATGATTACATGTTACACACACACATATACTGGCCAGCTTTGGTTTGAGAATTAAGTTTTATTAATGAACTGTGCTAAGGCCTAATAATAAGCAAAAATTAATTGCTTACATATTTTGGAGTGGATGGTTGTAAAATCACCAGCAATAGCGGCTACAGTGATGGACTGTAGTCTATATTTATTTTGTATTCGTGCCGTTTATTACGTAGGCTTGTTTTTCCTTTTTCGTGCCGTGAGGACCTCTTCTTCAGGTCATTTATTTCCTTCCTAAGGCTAGAAACAGTGAAGCATATCCTTAGTGGGAAGTGCTGCCAAGCGACTTCTCTTAATGGATTCAACCTGAATATAGGTCGTAAAACGTTAACTAGATATAATGAAAGTTAACTAAAAGCTAGACACTACTGAAATGAATTACAGAATATCTTATATACGCAGTCAAACGATAAAATAGAAGGTGTGCATCTGTCGTGTGCGCTTTTGTCATGGAACCCTCTAACCCACATACCGTTCAGAACTTTGAACCCTCTCACGCATGTGCAGTTAATTTAGCCCACTAGATAGACACCCTAAAACTCAAAACAGTAGTTGGACAGCAGATCGTTTCAACACTCTGCATTCTGCAGCTCATACAGCGCAGTAATCTGAACTCTATGATGCATGGACACCTTTTTAGTCCAGCCAATAGGTAGACTCCATAAAACTCAAAACCGTTTTTGAACAACAGGGCGCTTCAGCGCTGCGCGTTCCCTAGCCCATACCGTACAGGAATTGGCGCTCTAAGTGGCTGTGATGACCTCAGGGCAAAGTCCATTCATGCTGTAACTGAAGGGAGGTGATGTCATCACCCGGCGCATGGCCGCCTAACTGCTCTCTAATTGCTTTCCTGGAGCGCAGCTAACTATAGTGACAGCCTCGCCATCCTTCCTGCTGCCTCTGTTGCAGCCTCCCAACTTTTCTGAGCCTCCTGAGGGTCAGAGTAAATTTTAGTCACTCCTTTCTTATTATACAAGGTGCAATGTGCAAGGTAAAGCAGGCCCTGCACTCAAGTTCTTTTGAAACTAGGATGAAATTTGGAAAATATTTCGCAAGTTAGTAAGATATTAAGGTATCGTACTGTGAAATGTACGGTGTAAAGAACATATTACACTATAGTTGCCATAAAATGAAATAGAAATCGTGGCACAGTTTGGCTGATACTAATTGTTCAAATTGGTAAGCGAAAATTTTATTCACAGTTTATTTCGGAAAGTATGCGGTATAAATAAATTATTCTGTCCGTCTTTCTGTCACCAAGGTAACTAAAAACGTTATGGACGGATTTTGACGAAATTTACAGAGATTGTTAGGTATGTTAGGAGGAACAGATGATCAACTTTTGGTGAAGATCCGGCCATCCGTTTGTTTGTTTGTTTGTTTGTTTGTTTTTTTTTTGTTTGTATGCCTCATTTTTCTCGAAGGCATAACTCAACAAGTTATGGACTGTTTTTTACGAAATTTACATGAGTTGTTAGGCATGTTACGAAGAGTAAATGACACTTTTGTGATGATCTGTTTGTTCGTTCGTGTGTTTGTCGCTGTGCCGGATGTTTATGCTTGTTTGCGCAATAACTCACAAAGTTTTTAATGTATCTTTATGAAACTCACATGAATTGTTAGTAATGTTAAAAGACACGAATATTTAAATTTTCGTGCAGATCGTTAGGTTCGTTTGTATGTTTGACTTATGTTTGTCACAATGATTGTTAGCAGCATAACTCAAAAAGTTATGAGCGGATCTTCAGAAAAATTGCAGAAACTGTTAATACTATCAGAAGGCACAAATAATTAGATTTTGCAATTGATACAAAGGAAATCATGGTTTCAGAGCCAATTTGAGGTTTTCGTTACCATTGCTTTACTAGGCGGAGGTACATATGCGCTCTCAGAGTGCTCAAGTTATTATTATTACTATTAAATTTTCACGGTCGGGCCACCACGGACAGGCGGTGCGACCCAAATGAATCATTATGCAACACCAAGAAACCCGAAACGCTGCCACGAAAAATCCAACAGAAAGCAGTTAACAGCTGATTTAAACATGTGGAGGAGGACACGACCAAAAGCTGATGCCGGCGATGAACTCCACACCAAAATAGACCAGGGCAGAAAACACCGACTGAGCTGACAAGTTCGACACCTAACAGTCTCCAGAGTGAAAGAGTGCACATTTTTTATTAGCGGCAGCTGGTGTATTTCTCCTTAAGATCATCAGGGCAGGGATATTATAATACAACCAATGCCTCTCATTGTTGCGCACTTTGTAGAGCATGCAGAGTCCAGCCACCTCTCTCCTTCGGACAGTTTCATCAAATTAGTCTCAGAGCAGAACCTACCGGCTGAGCTAACAAGTAGGTCCAACAGACGCAAGTGACTGCCAGCAACCGAATCCCAGACCGTTGAGTAATACTCTATCACAGGTTGCAAAAAAGTCTCGACGAACTACATATTACTCGAAGCACGTAACACAAGTCACCTAATATGCAGCTCAAACGTAAGCTTCTCATCAAAGACAACACTGAAGATCTCCAAGCAGCTAGGCCTCTCGAGCAAAGTGTCATTCATTTTCAGAGGTGAATGCTGCGGTAAAAGTGCCCGAGACAATCATAGCTTCAACATGGAATTCAGCTTCATACTCCAGGCAGAGCACCATGAACTAATGCGCAATAGGTACCTATTTTGAGACTGGGCAATAATAGTACGCATGCTTAGGGATGATATCGCAATCATTAATGTGGAATCGTGAGCATAGTTGATGATCGTGTTCTCTAGCGAATAGTGCATGTAACTGGTGTACAGAATAAACAGCATTAGGCCAAATACGCTACCCTGAGGGAGGCCAGACACCACCGCGAATGAGGCACTCAAAAAATCGTCGATAGACACACTCTGCGTTCGTTCAGAAACAATATCATGAATGATTGACAGAACTTTACCACCCACACTAAATGACCCTAATTTGTAGAGTCCACCCCTTGTGGTTGACCCTGTCAAACGCCGCACTAAAGTTCAATAATACACGGCGTGCTTCAGAATGACGATTCAGCTCTGACTGTAAATGGTGTGACACCGACAACAATGCGTTACAACGACCCAAACCGGTTCTATACGCAAACTGACCAGCAGTCAGCAGTCAGAGGATTCTCGAAACCTTACACCTTAACTACCTTGGAGGATCCAATACTAAAAAGATCCGCAGCGCAAGACTAAAATGGTGATTGAATTGTTAAATAAGCAATAATTAAAACTTTAAATTGGCCATCGCAATCACCAGACCTCAATCTATCTATCAATATTATACTAAAAGTCTGTGAATCGGTCTTGCTTGTTTGTGTCTTGCTTGTTTATTTACTTGTGATCTTGTTTGACACATCTTCTTCACTTTTAGATAGGGAATAAATTCCATGGTCCTCTGAAGAGGTATTGCCTATCCTGGGGCATGGATTAGCTCTTTAATTCGATTGTATCTGTGATACGCACGTGGAACCTGCCCCTTGGTTGCAAGAACGGGCACGATAATTTAAAAATTGCTCTGGAAAGTACGACTGGAATACGTAATCTGTAAATCGAATTTGCTTTCTGACTGCGTGTTGAATATTCGTTAGACAAGCATAGAATCTGTTGACAGTGAGCCGTATGGGCAGCTCCTTGACGGGTAGAAAAGGACGGCCGAATAGTGTGTGGTTTACGACCAGCTAAATGAGCAAGCACAGACGATCGTGACTATTATTATATTCAGAAGTTTAAGTTTCCGTTTCCACAACAAAGGCAATGTCACAGAGGAAGAATGAAAGGACACGTAGTGTGATAATAGACACGTGGAACCCATGCATGAGGGTGTTCCCACACAGGATCAACGCGCATAGGAACAGCAAGTCGGGAAAGAAGAAGAAAAATAGATGGAGGAAAGATCAGTATAAGTAACTGGTGATAAGGAAGCAAAATGGGCACAAAAGACAGACAAGACGATCGTGATAACGACCCAACGGGTCACGGGTCGTCTAGTATTATACTAAAAGTCTGTGAACCGGTCTTGTTTGTGTCTTGTTTGTGTATCGTTTGATACATCTTCTTCACTATTACAAGAGAAGAAATTAGAGGTATGGGGATTGACAGCAAGGAGGTTCTAATAGAGCCATTAGAAGCTCCTTGGTTGGCAGTGACATTCTTTCCAAGGATTAGCTCTTTAATTCGATTGTATCTGTGATACGGAAGTTAAACTGAGCCGGGCCTCAAGAACGGGCATGATCAATTCAGTGGTTCCATGGGCAATACAACTGAAATACGTAACGTATAATAATTTGACTTTGCTTACAACCTGGGTGTTGAATATTCGTTAGAGAAGCAAAGAATCTAGTGATAATGAACCGAAATTGTCGCTCCTTGACGGGCAGAAGAGGACGGCCGAATAACGGGTAATCTAAGCCCAGCTAAACAACACTTTTTTTTTGGGAAAGCGAAGGCGATCGTAATGACGACCCAACGGGTCACGGGTCGTCTAGTTCAATTTTGAATTCGAATTTTGTATGAGCCTAGTAGAATAATTTCAACGGTTTGGCCAAAGCGATTTAACAAAAACTGATGCAAAACTTATTATTACATAGTTATGGAAATGTGCTTGTTTTGAATAATTTTTTCCTGGGCATGAAAACTGTTTGATTTCCATGTTTTCTAGTACTGTTTGTTATTTTATCATTGTTATTACTACAAGTTTAAATTTTTGTGTACCTTTTTCATTTTCTTGTGCAAGTTTCATAGCGATGACTTGACTAGTTCTTGAGTTATGGTAAAAATATGCACCGTGGTACAAAACCTTTCTGTCGACAATGTATGCAGTACAACAGGCGTTTAAACTAAGCTCAGTGCAGTAGCAAATAAACTGGGCCAAGTTCGCCTAAATTTAGATGAAAGTCATATTTTTGCAATCGTCTTCTAAGCACCGCAGCTCTGGTCTTGAAATACAATAATGGAAATCGCCCCTGAAAGAATGTTTTCCGTTTCCACATAAAGTGTGAGGCTGGCAGCTCAGAGCGAAATATAATAGCTGCAGACCGAGACTTTTATTGCACTTCAAACTCAAGCAAACATCCAAACTCAGGAGAGGTTCCCATATCTATGGAGGATAGCAGGCCCTACTGCCGCCCGAGTTTGAGGAGAGTCTGCAGGAGGGGGAATGGAAAGTCTGTACACTGTGTCTGCCACGACTTTGAACGGTCTGTACGTTGTGTCTGTCACGAGTGTTGAGGGCTGTAACGTCGTGTCTGAAACGAGTGTAGAGCGTCGGAACGTCGTGTCTGAAACGAGCGTTGAGGGTCGGAACATCGTGTCTGAAACGAGTGTAGAGGGTTGGAACATCGTGTCTGTCACGAGTATAGAGGGTCGGTACGTCGTATCTGTCACGAGTGTAGAGGGTTGGAACGTCGTGTCTGTCACAAGTATAGAGGGTCGGTACGTCGTATCTGTCACGAGTGTAGAGGGTTGGAACGTCGTGTCTGTCACGAGTGTGGAGGGTCGCAACGTCGTGTCTACCGCGAGTCACCAGGGCAGACCCTGGATACATTGTGCCCTGTGTCTCTTTCGAGCGCAGGTCAGCACACCTTGCTTCCAGCTTTAACGATTATACGCAACATACATTAATAATTATTTTCTTAAGGAACAACACTGAGATTACCTCAGCTCTCGCCCTGTCCACTGCAATGTGAAATTAATTCCTAATTTCGTTTTTACATCCTGCTCTTGATGTATTTTTGATGTACTGATGCTTTTTTAGAGTGGTAAAAACGGCTGTCTGCTTCTCCTAGTCTGCACATCTTTTTTTTTTTTTTTTTGTCGGCAACAAAAGTAATTCACATTGTCCTAAATCTGGAACATTTCTTTCACGGAGAATTGAATGGCAGTGGAAGTAAAATGAAGAATGAAACCTCAATCAGAACAATACAGAAGTCAGTTAACAAGTTGTAAATCCTTTCCGAGCACAAACTGGGCATTTTTCAAATGGCGCCAGTTAACTCGCTCCTCACAGTTGACAGCGGCGAGGTTCCCATTAAAGTTTTCAGATTTGTTCGGGCTCGATAAGGACGCCGCCACTTGCAGCTGCACAACAGCAGACCACGCCGCAACTGCTCGCTTTCTTGCCCCTTGTTTTCTTTTATATTTGGTCTGCACTGCTGCGCAGCGGAGAACAACAGGAAATGGTTTAATTGGAATGTAGGAAACGTTAAAGAGTTAACTGTGGTGCTGGTGTGAGGAAGCGCGTGTTAATATGGTGCCAGGACGCGAGTTTGCAAGTAAGAAGAATAGGGAATGTGGCGGTGGAGCTGCACGAAGATACAAAAATTGCACTGTGGGATGGTTGACAGGAAGCCAAACAGTAAGGACGACAGGGGACGGGTTTGCACTTAAACTCGATGAAAATTAGCACAGAAACCGCAACAAGTATACACTTAAATTAGATATGTGGGAGTAGGCGAAACAGTGGGCCTATTCCTAAAGAGCAGCAGGGACCCACGCTCTGGCCTTCTATGAGCTATGCCGTACTGTCAGGTTCATTTAAATATCTGAAGAAGAAAAGAAAGAGAAAAATCTCAACCAAGGAGGGGATCGCCCAAACACAGCTACTTACAGCAGACCAGAGGCCATTCGGAGACGCTTAGTTAATTGGGGCATGGAAGGAAATGGAATAGGGTGGCCTCTAGGAATTTGGCCGTTAAGAGTTGGTTAGTCCTGGAGGAGGAGTTCGTAGCTGTGGGAGGGTGTTGCTCCCAGTTAATACTAACATTAAGAGCATTGACTGTCGCTGCACCGATAACTTCGGAAGGGAGTCTGTTCCATACTCACGGCACGCAACATTAGCTTCCACACTCACGGCACGCTACATTAGCTTCCACACTCACGGCACGCAACATTAGCTTCCACACTCACGGCACGCTACATTAGCTTCCACACTCACGGCACGCTACATTTGCTTCCACACTCACGGCACGCAACATTAGCATCCACACTCACTGCACGCAACATTAGCTTCCACATTCACTGCACGCAACATTAGCTTCCACACTCACTGCACGCAACATTAGCTTCCACATTCACTGCACGCAACATTAGCTTCCACACTCACTGCACGCAACATTAGCTTCCACACTCACGGCAAGCAACATTAGCTTCCACACTCACGGCACGCTACATTAGCTTCCACACTCACGGCACGCAACATTAGCTTCCACACTCACTGCACGCAACATTAGCTTCCACACTCACGGCACGCAACATTAGCTTCCACACTCACTGCACGCAACATTAGCTTCAACACTCACTGCACGCAACATCACCTGCGACGCTCACAACAGGGAACATTACCTCCCCGCTACCTCGCAACATTTTCCCTTTACACTCACGTACAGCAAACTACCAATCAGGAATAGATCGCAAAGAATCAGACCGCTGATGATCTCCCAGATGCGCTTCAGCGTGTGGGGGGGTTACGGCTCTCACCACAGAACGAGCGGTAGGTAGAGGAAGGGAGAGGGCGCTCGTTTCCCGAAATCCTTTCATCAAGCACAAACAACCGGACTCTGCAATTTAAATTGTTGTCCGATAAAGCCATATTGCTACTGGTGTTCGAACCCAGCCCCGGAAATTCCCGCGAGTTTGGTTACCAAAAGTTCAGGACGATACCGACGATTGAGATGCGCGCTGCTAAAAAAGCGCTTCGGTTCGTGCACTGCTGCTGTAGAGCGTTCAGTAAATATTGTGCAGCGGGGGGATGTAGTGAAGTGGTTGCGAGGGTATATGAATTTTGATCGGTATCCAGGATACCATGCGGTTCTGAAATATAAACAACGCAAAGCTAACACCTGACTGAAGTGATGCTTCTGCCCATGTGTAGAGGGAAAGGTGAGCAACAGACTTTCGTACGCTGAACTACTGGTCGGTTGGACAACTAATGCAGGGGCCACACTAGGCATTCATCCTCGCAACTTGCTGTCAGGACGAGCAGCTCGTACGTCTTCGAGCAGCAAAATTGTTGCAAGCAACAGACAAGTTGCGCCTACGTGGCGAAAGGTCGCTTGAGGTTTTCTATGGGCAACCAGTTGGTCGTACAGCCGCGTAAATCG
>LQNS02277217.1:16143980-16165347 GCA_001587735.2 Parhyale hawaiensis
GGGTGTACTCAAGGGCTCTATGTTTTTGTGTTGGTGCGTGGGTGTACTGAAGGGTTCTGTGTTTTTGTGTCGGTGCTTGGGTGTACTCAAGGGCTCTGTGTTTTTGTGTTGGTGCGTGGGTGTACTGGAGGGTTCTGTGTTTTTGTGTCGGTGCTTGAGTGTACTCAAGGGTTCTGTGGTTTTGTGTCGGTGCGTGGGTTCTTCTGTGTTGGTCTATGTGTGTGTGTGTGTGTAGGTGTGTGTGTGTATAGGTGTGCGTGCAGGTGTATGTGTGTGTGTAGGTGTGTGTGTGTGTATAGGTGTGCGTGTAGGTGTAGGTGTGTATGTATGTGTGTGTGTGGAGGAGGTGTACAGGTATAAGTTCACCAGGTCTGTCATCGTGGACGTGACCTCAGACGTGCCTGTGTATTCTGGGTACTTGTTAGTGTGTAGGTGACCCTATAGGTGTGTGCGTGTCTCATTATTCCCCAGGCCTGTTACTGTGTGTATTGAGCAGCTCTTTTATGGTGAATGAGACCTCAGATGTTAGTTCCTGTGTCCGCCCTGCCTGTTACTTAGAATGACTTGATCTTGTGCATTTTTTATCTCTGAATGATCTGATAATAACTCGTATATTCTCATACGAATATATTATACTTCCCGTGCCAAAATGTATAGAGGTGACACAAGGCAATGCATTCTGGGAGTGCTGTGCATGTACAGAGCAATATTAGAAAAAGCAGCTCTGCTAATTATTTCCCAATAGTTGGAAGCACAAAAGTTGCCCCTGATATGTACAACTTTACAACTTTATGTTGAAGATTTACGAGGGTGACCCCATAATTTGCATGTAAAATTACTCCAAACACATCCTCTTTTGGGAAGATAACAAGTATTTGCATGAGTCCGGCTTGAGTTTTTAGGGTTAAAAATCAACATTATGCTGCTAAATGGTACAATATTGAGCGACTACAGCCGAGGCATATCATGGAAGCTTTTAAAGGAGCCCACTTTACTGCGAAGCTATCGGAGAAATTGGCCAAGTATTATCTCAATCACAGAGGAAATTGTACGCCTAACGTTGCAGTGCTCGCCAAAGTTTAATCGTAGCTTTGGTAGCATAATTACGTATTGGCTTGACAGAATTTGGATCCCGTGTAACACAGTCTCACTCGTCAACTATTTCCGAGCTATTATCTAAATGATGTGATAAAACTGTTGCGAAAGTATGAAATATACTGGCAGCCTACTAAAAAGTAATCGAAAAACTAGCGTATGTAAGATCAGCAGTGAAAATAAAATACCACGTGGCGTACAACCATTATTCACGATGGGAGTGGGGGAGGAGAGTACTGAGTTGAAGTCAGCCCACCATTACAGTATACTGCCTGCAAGAGCTTGTAATGACAGCTCAATCCTGCTGGCAGTCTTTCCGTGGAAATACATACATCCATTATGTATACAGAACTATAGACACAAACAGAACGAATATATTATCACCTCTATTCCTTCGTTTGCGGGTGATAATCACCTCTCTTAGTTTGTTCGCTGGTGATAAACGTAGCCACTACCACGTAGTGTTACTTCAACGTACGAATACGTATCATAATACGAGCGCAGTACCGTCTTGTCAACGGCGTCTTTGCTTCATCTCTCTCACTACGGACACAGCGCACCTGTAGGAATTTCTCATCACACCTAGAAAATACTTGCATTTGTTGTAGCAATTAATTTATGTTCTAATTTCAAAGGGACTACTGAAAATTTTCGTATGGCGCTAGAAAATGTCTTTAATATTTGTAGTAAAAGGAACAACGCGCTGGCTTTTACTGTTAATTATTAGAATCCTCACGGAAACATGCAGCACGTAGCCTAGCACAATCTTCGTGACAAGAGTGAGTCCGACAGCATTGAATCCCGAACAGACAATGCTCGCAAAGAGCGGACACACAAGTAGTACGCCTCGCTGTTTCCAATACAACCCCCGTCATTGTTTCACTACAGTGGGTTGTAAATAATGATTCAGTCTAGGGCAAAGGGGTTACTAGAACGTTAGAATACAGTTTTTTTAAGTGGGATGGACGTCACAATAGAAAAAAAAATAAAACTTTGCACGAGGTAAAGATGGAAACAAAGACTTCAAGCGGTGCATCAGGGAAAATGGAAACTTTTTACTCTTGTATTTGGAAGACAATAGCTGCTAAATAACACACCATACTGCTGCATCAATTTTTTCTAACATATTGAAAAGCTGTTATAAATTACCCAGAATGCTCAGCTCTTGCTCTTGACATGTGACCTATGTAGTGCCTCTGACATCATCTCGTCGTCAAAACCTGAAAAACAAAAGTAGAAGAAAGCTGCATGATTAGAACTCCAGCACGTCGATAAAAATTATTATCTCTAGAATTGGTTATCTGCTGCAATGCCATATGCTGTTTGCAAGCCCTGCTCCGTGCTTCCTATTACAGCGTCGCCACTGGCTGTGAGGTTTGATGCCTTCCTGAGCATGTGTTTATTCGACTGCATGTTGTCTTAAAAATTAAGTTTAGGTATCCATATTTCTGTAACGTGGAATTATTGCGTTTGAACTATTAGCTGTAAAATTATCTTCATACATCCATTCGTAGTATGTGTCTATCCGTTTGTTGGATGGCAGAGATATCATGATATCACCCTATTGAGTATTGAGTCGGTGAAACTACGTGGAGCACTAACTAATTTACTTTTTACGATCGCTAGAGCAGGCTGAGAGTTCTGCATAGAGTTGAAGCACCAGCTGTCTTTTTAAAATAAATGGACGGTTCTTTAACAGGAAATATACATTATGTTTTTATGTAATAATATGTAATATGTAAACAGTGTTTCCTTCTTGTAATCACCCAAAAAATAAGCTGCACACAGTAACTCCGTATGCACGCTTTGATTCAATCGTGTCTTATTTTGGTTCAACTAGTCTTGGGGGCCAGTTGGCCTATATCTGCAGCACGAAACAGTGAGTGTGGCTTTACGAGGAGCGCTGTGTGGTCAAGATAACTTTACCTTTACATAGCCCTTCTCCTTCCAGTGGTCCGTACGTGGAGCGTGCCATTTTCGCCTAAAATACATGTTTTCCATTCAAATAACTCTGGAAAAATTAAAGTTCAACCTCCATTGGCCGACCCCACCTGAATTCAAGTCCTTTTGTACATAATCCTTGCTTAAGGCAGCATAGTTGATTACAGAATATACCTTTGTTGCATGGTAAAGTGAGTAATAAATTTGGCAGCTTTATGATACCACACACATCGTGGGACGAAGTTTTTCTCTCTACTTTCCGCTTCGATATCCCTAATGTTAGAACAACTTGAGGTCGTATATTACTAACGCACGCTAAGTACAAGTAGCACTGGAACACAAGTACCTAACGCTTCCAGAGCATTTATTTTCTGGACCACGTTCATTAGGGCCTGCATATCAAGCAACTTTGAGACTGAAAGAAGTAATATTTCAGCGCTTTGGCGGCACATTACTGCAATCGATGAGTGCATAGTGCAGCCAAGTGGGTAACGGGTCCAAAACTTCCTCAAAGTTTATAGATATACTCAATGCCAACCACCAGGGCTGTTATCAGCACAACATTATTGCACTCCGTTGCGGATACTGAATCAAAGGCAAATATCATAGTTATGATTAATGCACTGTATAATCAGATTATACCTGAATTATACTTCGAGCAAACACCGTCGTTATCTATCACCAGTCAGGTAGGTCAATCTTCACCGTTACGATAACTCGGAGTTCCTTCTGCCCTGCCTCTGAATATTTTACATTGTACACATTTTATATGCGTTTATTTTACATTTTATAGATTTTTAAATAAATTTATGGGAAACTTGGCTAAATCACTGACGTACATGATGATGATAGATTGAACAAGGCTGCATGGAACCTTTCATTTACTAGTGTTCGTAAAAGGTAGAGGGTTGAACTAGTCACAGTTACAGGGTCGTCCAAAGAAAATTTTCCCTGCACTCGAACAACTCAGAAGAGAAGTGTCCAGCGTAAGGTCTAGTCAAATCAAAGCCAATGTTGAATTTGAATGAAGTTTCCGCACAATTCTCAGACATTTAAAATGAAACGGGTTTAGTAGTTTGAAGTGTTTGCGGAAACGACGTCTCCATGCTCACAATGAAACCGCTCGATTGCAATATGCTGCTAATCCCCAAACGTGGAATGATGATAGATGGCAGAGTGTGGTGTTTCCTGACAAGAAGTTAACCTTAATGGCCCCGTTTAGTTTCAACATAACAGGTATAGCAAGGATTTGTCACAAGAAAGGTATTCTTCAAGGCACAGTGGCGGAGGATCCTTGATGGCCTGGGGTACCTTTTCCTCGAGTGGAACCATCGAGTTGCAAGGTGTACATGTAAGGTCCCCAAACAGCAGCTGGTGCATTTCCATGTTAGAACTTGGAATGGGCTTCCCTTATCACTGAAGGGCCTCAGCTGTGTGGAGAAAACTGGATTTTTCAGCAAGATATGCCTCAGTTCACAGCGCTCGTCGGACAAAGCAGTTGTGTGAGTCCAACAACATTCAACTGTTAAACCGTTCAGCATCTGAACCCAATAGAAAATCTCTGGGGATGGAGGGTAAAAAATCCTTTAAGGATGGTGCACATTTTCATGCATATAAGAGTCATTCTGAGACTATTTTCAAGACTTGTGAGAAGAACCCAGCCCAACTCCTAGAGAGCCTTGTTACAAGTAAGCCTAAGCGAATTCTTGAAGTAATTCACACAGGTGGAGGCTACACTTATTATTAAGACCTCATGTACCATCAAAAGCAATTTTTTGAAGATTTTTATTAATAAATATTCAATGGTCATATAATACTGGCCAGTAAAATTACCATTTCTTCAGTTCATTTCAAAATAACTATTGAAATATTAGGTTGTTTCCTCGTCTTCATTCCTTTTTCGATCCTTTTCATTTTTAAAAGGATAAAGCATTATGTATGAAACACATATAATGTGGTATTTTGTAGTTGTCTTCAAACTTTGTCCAACAGTGCATAAGAAGGTACCCTCGCACGGTCGAACAAGAGCTGTTGTTGTCGTCGTCGGGGCGCTGGCCCAAGAAGAAGAGAGATTGGCCTCTCCATTTCACCGCTTGCCTCTGCCTAACTGTTTTCCTGATCTGGCTACCACAGTTTGGATATTCTACCCCTGCGGGTTGTCTTTTCCTGACCATAAACCTTGAGGCCACTGAACTCTACGTTTCTGCAAATATTATTCTACAGCAACAGAAGGCGGAGCTCCAATATTATAGAAGCAAGAAGTATCGTGAGAAATTCAGGGGTCAGAGATAAGATCCGTATCCTAGGTAAATTTTATGCATGTTAGATCGAGGACAATAAAGAAAAGGAATCTTGTCGTAGATACCCCAACTGATAAGTAAAGTGCCGAGGTGGCAAAGTTATGGACCTACATTAAATATCGAAAACAGGGACGTTGTTACTTGGATTACATCAAGATAGGAAATAAATTCGGGAAGCGTTATTGTGATTGATAAAATTATAGTGTAATGTACTACTTGAGTTAGCTTAGAATACATACTGTTGGGAATTTTTGTGTTTCCCTTAACAGTAGAGACAAAAAGACCACAAAGAAAATAGATATCATATTAGTATAAAAGTTTTTGCCGATTTTTAAATGAGGACTTTTAAATCATTTAAATTTACATTATGCCCATTTTTATTACTTAAATATAGCATCATGAGCTATTGATAACTTGTTTTTACAGATTATTAAAGTATCATTCACATTTTCCTACAATATTCGTACCCATGTTCAACCCATCTAAAGAACACATTAGGCACGCTTTACTCGACAAGTTACATATAGGTTTACTACGAACATTTAGACAACAATCAAACCTTAACTGCTAATGTCTATTGTGACCAGCTCTATCATCAGCATTGAGTCAATAGCATATGAAAAGAGTGTATAGAAATATCGCAGTAAAGCAATAGTTTCTTGTAAATTACGAAGCAAGATCTAATAGTTCTGGATTTATCAAGCTACGTGCTCGTCTCAGGATCGATGACACACTAAAACGTTTGCGTGAGTATCGTCGGTCACTACTGATTTTTTTTTTTTTTACAGGCGGCGGTTACCAGTCATTAATCAAGTTGCAATTCTTTGTGTATATGTGGCACATAGATAAATCAAGCAAGCTATATAATTTTATCGCTTGACGTCCTTCACCAGTAGCTGATTTCTATCAAAATCAGTTGATAATTCAGAGACACCTGGACCTCGCTAGATACGACTATGACGGTTCCTAATTAAAAAGCGCTCATAACGTCAATTAGTATAGTTTGAATCAAGCTCTATTATAACGTGTACGGTTAGAATAGATAGCTGGTAGTAGATGAAACGGCAGACCCATTCCCTGAGAATAGCCTGGACTCACACACCGGCCCTCTATGAGCTGTTGACATTTTGTCAAACTCATTTAGACTTTGGGGGAAAAGAAGAAGAAGAAGAGGGTAAACTCAGCCAAAGGTTACCTTTTATGCCCTATTTTTTAACCCTCTAAGTCAGACACTATTCTCTCTATTACTACACTATAGCACAGCTAAAACATAATGGTAATTGTATATTGCAACAAACCCGAGCACAACTGACAAGTAGCATAGGAGCGAAAAACAGTGGTCACAATAATTGTTCATTTACGAAATACATAAGAGCTAATTTCGCACATTTAGTGTAACGAATTCGGATGTAAAGAGAACCAGGTGAGCTTGGTTTTCTCTACAGGATAAATGAATTGCTTTTTTTGACCGCTTCTTGCTTAATGAGTTCGTTATATTGCTTCCTGAAACTCTTCCAAAAGTAGCGAGCCGGTAGAAGTTTCTCACATGCTGAAACTAGCAGGTTTATATTTATTATCTCAATCGAAGTAAACGGGTCGGATAAGCTCTGTTTTGCTACAGTTCAGTGCAAAAACTACTGATGCATTTTCTGTATGATTTCGTTTCGAGGTCCGTGTATTCAGAAACAAGTTAAACTTGATAGTTTGACCTTCCATATTCACGTCCAAACTAATGGGCTGCAAAACTTTATCTAGATTAAGTACATGAATATCGCCGTCTAGACAAATTGTGAAAGTGGGTTCCTAAGTTAGGGATGATTTCTCCGCTAGTTACCTGATAAGTAAGAGGTGCTAGCATGGAACGGACCATGCTGTGGAAGAAGTGCTATATGGTATTGGTTGCGATCTCACCTGCACAGTGATCAGTCATCCACATCAGTATTTAGGTAATTACTGCTAAAACATGGACGGCAGGTATAAGTACAATCTTCTTTTGCGGAGAACTCAAATCAGGGCGTAAGCACCCTTTGTTTTGCGGCAAGTTCAACGACTATGATCGATCTGTTACGTACTGGTATTGACTTCCTAATTTCAGTATTTACTAGAAGAGATTTACTTCGTACCGCGTGCAGCATTTGCGAACTTGCAGACAAAGAACTCTCTAGTCGGTGTAATCAAATCATTCGACCAGAAATAAATTACTTTGTGTATCGCTAAAGTCTTATTTTTATCAGTTTTCTAGTTAAATATCACTTTTGATTTAAACGAGTTTTGCAATAACAAAAGAGAAAATAATAGTGAACGCAGCCTCTGGACTACTGTTATATTGTAATGGATTTCACCTGCTACATTATGTTTGCTATATTCATAATAATGAACAAACTTCCATGGTTTACAACACAAGAGCAGTTTGGTTGAAGTATTCAGTGGCAATCATGGAATAAGAACACTAACCGGAGAGCCAAACAAAAAGTAAAAGGAAATATTATGTGTCTGTCAGTACAGTGACGTCACTGGCCCCAAGCGAGTCTCCACCTTGCACGCACTGCCAGAAATTCTACAAGCAGCGTTTTCCTCCTATCAAGCTACTTATAGGTGTAGTGTTTAACAATGTCATATCTACCATAATGTAGTATGCCTATAATGACTTATTCATGAAACTGAGAATTACATAAAACTAGAAAATGAAGCAATTGAGCGCTTGTCAGTAGACAACACCGATATTGGCCAATCATCAAATGTTCTCTTTGATATTAACATTTCGGTCTCATCTCGCAGTCATGCACAAATATTACTAGCAGAGAAGCACAAGATGGCATTTTTGTAACCTGAATTCTCCACTACTTCTCATATAATGGTGCAGTCTTTAGCCCAAATTCTGCGAACAGCAACTGGCACTCGGATGCTATTGACAGAGCGGTTGATATTTTCGAACACTTTCTGGTCATCTCTCATCAGTCTTATCTACAATCTAACAGAGACAAATTACACTTTTTTCATTTTTTTTTGTCAAAAATCAGAGTCCTGCATAATGACTGGTGGAACTTTTTTGACATAATTGAAGAAATCAAACTCCATTTTCAACACACTTTCAAAAAACGTCCCCCAACAGAAAAATATTAAATGCACATTACAGCCAATGATATTAAATGGGAAACCATGTTAAGTTGTCAAACGTTGATTACGACAAGTGCTTTTTTGCACGCAATCTAATTAACAGTTACGTAGTTGTTAATCAGATTGTGTGCAAAAAGCACCCACCCACTGTTTGATAACTTATCACAGTTTCGCATCACATCAATGGCTGTAATAATAATGTGTTTTAATACTATTTGTTCGGGGGGGGGGGACTTGATTAAAAGAGTATTGAAAATATAGTTTGATTTCTTCAGTTATTTCTACATGTTCATCCAATCCTAATGGAGGACCTTGATTTTCAAAAAGTTATAACCCTAGTATGGATATGTTTTTTTTTTACATATTTGTTTGCCAATCGATCTCACTTCAAGAAGACAGGCTAAAATTAGACTAGTTCGATAGCGAAAGTACACGGAAACGTTAAATTTGAAAACACTTCTTGGGCTGGAAACACTGAAGTTGAAACACTAACGATATCTGATGCTTCGCATAGCACACTCATGCACTCTGATCCTTAGTTTTTTACCCACAGACAATTACTTCCGCCAAGAAGGTTATGTTTTCGTCGTGTTTGTGTGTCTGTCTGGCTCTCTGTCTGTCACCAAGATTACTCAAAAAGTTATGAACCGATTTGGACGAAATTTACAGGGAGAGTTAGGTATTTTAGGAGAAACAGATGATTAACTTTTGATGAAGATATGTCTATCAGTTTCTTTGTTTGTCTACATCATTTTTCTCAATGCCATAACTTAAAAAGAATGGATTTTTATGAAATTAACATGAGTTGTTAGGTATATAACAAAGAGTAAAGGACCAGATTTTGGTAATGATCCGTTTGTTCGTTCGTTCGTTTATCACTGGTCTTAATTTTATGCTTTTTGGCACAATAACACAAAAAATAATGAATGGATCTTTATGAAATTTATAGGGGCTGTTAGTAATGTTTAGTAATGTTTAAAAACACAAATGATTAAGTTGGTGCAGATCGGCATGTTCGTTTGTATGTTGGACTCATGTTTGTCATAGCGTTTGTTAGCAGTATAACTCAAAAAGTTATGAACGGATCTTCAAGAAAATTATACAAGCTATTATCACTATCAAAAGGAACAAATGATTGGATTTTGGAGTTTATACAAAGAAAATTATGGTTTCAGAGCCAATTTGAATTTTTTTGCTACCGTTGCCTCGCTTGGCAGAGGTATGCGCTCTCAGAGTGCTCTAGTTTTGTTTTGTGCACGGACATATATGCAACCACGCAAGCAAGTTTACCAGAGTTTTATAAGTATACTAGACGGCCCGTGACTCGTTGGGTCGTCATTACGATCGTCTTCGCTTTCGCAAAAAAGCAGGCGTTATCTAGCTGGGCATAGTCCACCCGCTGTTCGGCCGTCCTCCTCTGCCCGTCAAGGAGCGGCCCATTCGGTTCACGATCAACAGATTCTCTGCTTCTCTAACGAATATTCAACACCCAGGTTGTAAGCAAAGTCAAATTGTTATATGTAACGTATTTCAGTTGCATTGTTGCATTGCCCATGGAACCACTGAATTGATCATGCCCGTTCGTGAGGCCCAGCTCAGTTCAACTTCCGTATCACAGATACAATCGCATTAAGGAGCTAATCCATGGAAACAATGCGACTGCTCCCCCCCCCCCCCCCAATACCTCGAATTTCTTCTCGTCTAAAAGTGAAGAAAATGTGTGAAACAAGACACAAATAAATATACAAGACACAAGCAAACCGGTTCACAAACTTTTAGTATAATATAGATAGATAGATATAACCAGTAAAGTAACCGTACTGTGAAAAAGACTGTGAAGAGTTTGTGATGACCCTTCTTCATTGATCATACTTTTGTTTCAATTATGCTTCTGAAGGATACGCTGTATATAGGCTAGCTCAAACTGTCATGAGATATGTGAGCGTTCTGAGCAGCAATTTTCTTCCCTTATATTATGACATACAAAAAAGAGCAGTTTATTGATGAAAGTAGTGAAGCATCATTGAATTTCATCAAATTTCCTTCGTATATCTCGTTAATAGTGTAAAACACCTTCACTCAGAGAAATTTCTGTTTTTAAGCGAAACTGCTGCTTCAGAGGAATAGGTCGAAAAAATAACTGCAGCGTCTGTTCCGGCGAAAAAGTCGCTTCTCTTGCACTTCTTTGATCATTTATGCAATTTGTACGTCGTGTATTGAGAGCAACTATAGTTTCTTTGTATAGAAAAAGTAATAAATATCAAACGAGAGGGGTGCAAGAAGTTGTAGATAACTTATAATTAGTGTTTGAATTTCAATGTTTGCTGGAAAAGAAAAGCAAACAATTACGTTTGGCAACATCTAAAATTGGTCTCTTTTCTACTTATCAAGCTTTCAATGAAGCTCGACAAGATGTCCACAGTCTCCAATTTTAACCTGGCTTTATTTTCGCCTAGTGTTTTCTCACAGCATCATAGAAAATGGATAGATGAATCAATAAATAAATAAGCAAATGAGTTAACAAAAAAAAACAGAATCAAATCAATCAATAAACAAATAAACAGATGAGCACACATCGGTCTTTATTATATTGTAGATTTTGTTCTTGTAAATGTAAATTGATATTGTGGAGCCATGGAGCAATCAAACTTTTTATTGTTTACTAGTATTCCAGGCTGTTAAGGGATGACGGTAAAAGAAATAGTGTTGATACTTCTCCATCGATCGTAGTTTTGTTATTATTTACTCATGTGAGATGCACTGCAATTGAAAACTTGAAAAAAACATAATTATGAAATAAGCATAATAGGCCTCAATTTTACTGAACAACGCTAATCTTTGCTTCGGTGATACGCTGAAAAGGAATTCTCGATATTGCTCCTAATTAAAAATTGAGTTCTGTATACGTGATAGTTGGAGAAATCGTAAAAGTAGGGAGTTTTTCTTTTTTTTTGTTCAAACGACAAGCTGTTTTATTGAAGAAAACATTCAAATAGTAAAAACATGAATTGCTGCTAACAAATCCTCGTGTTCTTTACACTCCAGCTGACCGATGAAGAATATATTACCATTCGCTCTGTTGATTATGCAACCAGTTAGAGCATCAGCGTGAACTCATAGCAGTTGAAGTTTGTATGAAGGAAAACTCCGAAGAGAGTACAAATCACAATGAATGTGAGTGCTAAGAGAAGATATGTAGGCATCTTCCTCGATTGGATTTCTACGTTGGCAAATCAGGAACTGTATTCAGTCTTCAGATATGCATTTATCATCATATACAACCTGGTCTATTACCTACCTATCAATTTTTAATGAAACTTGACGTTAACATAAACCACAGTTTCCAACCTGTGTAATTTTCATACTGTCTAACTGTTTTTTGAAAGCGCGATAGGAAATTGACTGCTAAGCAAGCGATAATACAGCTGGAATACGTAACATATAACGGGCGACGCATAAGTTACACCCCTTTTAGAAAGCTATTGGCCAACCGTTATATTTCCATTTGCTTACTGTCCCAGTGCTGAATTTTCCTTTAAATTGAGAAGCAAAGAAGCGGTAGTGGTAACCCTTGCGGGCTGGAGTGGACGGCCAAATAGCGGATGGTCTATGACCAGTTGATTAACAACTGTTTTTCGCGAAAGCAAAGAAGATCGTGATTGCGACTCACGGGTCACGTGCAAGGCCTCCTAAAGTACAGGCCTGGGTATGGGCCTCAAAAATGGTCCGATGTCGTACAGTCCCTGGAAAAATCATTTGACGCAGCCTGATATTATTGGTATCTCTTTCCACATATTTTCAACGTATCTGGGTAGAAATTTGGATTTAAACTGACTGCAAGTTTGAAAATTACGATAGTTTGAGTTTTCTATCCAGAAAAGCCCGAAATATGTAGGGTGTAAAAAATCCTTTGCAGGGCTCTTTTGGGTAAGACACTCTTGTGTAGGTTGCTAATAAAACTCTGAATCCACACAATGCGAGAGTATCTGTAAGAACAATAAAACCTACAATAAAATCCAATAAACGTTCGATACAGTGAAGGTTAAAATCTTATAAAATTAGAAGCGTTGAATTTATTTGTAATACATAATTAAAGTGTAAATATTTGAATTAAAATGGCTACAACCAGGGCTAGAACCGTATACGCGAAATCTTACGATCTCTAGGCGTTGAAAAGATTATTTTTTTAGATTAGATAGGCGGCAGTAGACGAACAAACAGGCCCATTCTCAAAGAGACACCGAAACTTACGGCCCGGCCATCTAAGAGCTATTGCCATTAAGTGAGTAGGATATAAACGACTGGGGGAAAGAGAAGAAGAAAAAAAAAAGAAGAGGAGGGAGAAGAGTCTCAGCAAAAGAGACGATCACTAATACATGAAATTATGATCAATAGCCGCTGATATGCGGAGTTAAAGATGTCAGACAGTGTAGTTGGAGCGGAAAAGAGAAGAAAATGGAATTAAGAAGCCCCCCAGGCTTTAGCCGTTAAAAGTGTGCGACTTCTGGAGGAGGAATCCTTAGCTGTGGGGGATGTCTCTCCCAATGTATTATAGCTACTTGTTGAATCGCAAAAGGGAGGAAAGTCTATAATTAAATCCGGAATTGTATAGACGAACTTGTGCAAAGCCTGGAGTGTGTTAGAAAACTGTTACACCATTTAAATCGTGAGAAGTATCTAAATTTCCACAATCAAGTCTGTAACTGTAATGAAATATTTCATAAATAGCACTTTTATTTCACATCAAGCAGCACAATACTTAAACACTATTTGAAAAAGGAGGGTTGCTTCGCGACATGGAAAGACGCATACCTGATAGTGTGTCTCTGCTCTAAAAGTTCTGCTCCTCACCACTGTCCGGCAATAAATGGGTAAGCGGTACGACGCTAAAGACAATACCGTGCATGGAGCTATGTCCGATCGACTAAAAACCTTTGATGGAAGACCCGCTAAAAATATTTTACATAGAGCATGCAATAAAAATACCAGGCTGCGTCCAACAATTCGTCCAGAGACTGTACCGATCGGACCAATTTGGTGACGTAGAGACCCAGGCCTGTACTCTAGAAGGCCTGGTCCCGCGGGCCGTCGAGTTCAAAATAAAGGCGTAGGAAAAAATTTCATAGCGACTGAGAAAGAGCAGTTAGTGTTATTACTATGCTGCCCAGAGAAAATGAGCGGCATCCATCTATCCAAACTAAGTGGATAGTATATTTTTTTTTATTTGTGAGGAAGCTGAAATAGCAATCGAGCTGAATAACTGATGTCAATCATAAGAAGCTTTTTTTCCAGTAGTTCGAGTAAAATCACTTTGATTCGTAAATAACTAGTGGAATTGCATTTTTACTATATTAAGCGTAACCAATTTGTAATTAACAGTTAATTTTGTATTAAAAGTAACGGAACCAGCACACGTTGCTGCAATATAAATTATGAAACATTTATGCGATAGAAGCTTCGTACTAAATCTAAACGATTAAAAATCGTCCAGTATGCCCACGTGGTTGCCCGTATGGTACGCCGCATTTAAATACAACAAAACAAGACGTGCCCTAGAAAGACGATTAAGCCCAGTTTGAAATTGGTGCGACACAGACAATAGAGTGTCTTAACAACCCAAGCTCCTCGTGCGCGCAAACTGACTTAATGATAGTAGCCGAGAAATTTTAGCGAAGCGACTGAACTATTGCTCGTTCTAAATTTCTCAGTTACCATTGATGAAACATATGAAGAGAAGTAAGAGTCATTGTGGGTGATGTGTGTCCTGTGTCAGAATGGAAGGGTTGCGTCTAATTAAAAAAATTCCCTACGCAATTTTTTTGCGGATGTCAACAATAATTGTGTGGTGGGCCAAAAGTAGCTACTCTCCTTAAAATTTACACATGACTTAAGTATATTACATTCATACTTAACGTATTACAATTTCTTCATCACTAATCTGTTCCCCAGTGTTACTGTTGTAGTTGAAACACTATACTTCAACCTTGCAGAGAATAAATCTGGGAACAAAAGTTTTCTGAACTACTTTATATTTCGGATGCTCCGTAAATAATCAGTACTATATAATAATTCACGTTGTGTTTTTATGTATTTATATATTTATATCTTTCCTGTCACGCTCTATGGGGATAAGATAGGAGAAAATTCAGATTTCAAAATGGAAAAAAAAGTGGGGTACCTTGCAATCTTTTTCTTCGTCGAAAAAAAAAGTTGGGTACCTTGCAATCTTTTTCTTCAGTATTAGATAGGGGAAGAATAGAACTAATAAGATAGGAGGAAATTCAGATTTCAAAAGGCGAAAAAGAAGTTGGGTACCTTGCGATCTTTTTCTTCAGTATTAAATGGAAGAAAAATGAGGAAGCCCAAAAGTCGGCGGGGGTTTTGGTGAAGTGTTAATTTTTTACCGTCATTTATAATGGCGGCACGGGCCACTAGTACCATATATCGTCGCTAGGTTGTAATTTTGTGACCATACACGACCAGTACATTGGTCCAAAGTTTTGTAGAGGGCTACCTTGATTGTGACCATACACCTTCTCTCGTCTGCAATTATGTGACCATATGTAGCCAAGTTCTTTCCTTTATAGCACTACTAAATAAGCTGCTGGCTTTTGATTTTCACCACTAGCTAATGTAAAGTATGCGTAACTCACAGGGCACGTGTGACGCTTATTAATCAACACTTTGCTCTATCAGAGTGTTATTTCTTAGCATCATGACGAAGGGTATTTTGTGTATTTAGCATAGAGACGCAACAGGATAACACGCATACACCCTTTTTGTTGGAGCGGAGTAGCTAGATATCATTTATTTACCTAGATTAAGGCTAGTAGCGTTATTGGTAGCAAAACAACACCAGGACAGAGAGCCTTACGTAAAACTGTGATTAATATATATGTAAAATATTTTTAGCTGTTCACTGAACCAAAGATTTTGTCAGTAAGACATTGCTCAATGAGCGGTATTGTCACATGCGTCGTACAACTTAGGCCTACCCATTTATTGCCGTTCAGTCGTGAGGAGCAGAACTTTTTAGAACACAGACACACTACGGTTTCAGGTGTGCATCTTTTAATGTTATAAAAACAACCTTTTTCAAAATGGTGTTTACATACTTGATTGTAGCGATTTTACTACTTCATATTTTTCCGATTTTAAATGCGATAGCACCGTTTCTTAACTTCCAGTTTTGCAAGATTTCCACCTTCAATTCATGAAACGTTTACTTCTATTTTAATCTAGGTTTTATCGTTCCAACAAAAATTTGGATACTGTGTGGTTACAGAGCTTTATTAGCAACCTACGCTGTGAGTGTCTGGCCCAAAAGAGCATGGAAAGGATCCGTTACTGGTAGCAGCAAAAGGTATTTGCAGCACGTTCGATTGGGCACCGAAATTAGGTTTTTGAAACGTGACCTATCCGAAACTGCCGACAGAATTTCGACTGCCACGCTGAGTCGGTTAGCCAGCACTAGAAGCAAAGCGAGCGGTTACGTTAGAACCGCTAAAAACTCCTGTTTACGGAGCGATATCGAGTTTCTGGATGTCTCGATGGCAACCGATTAGTTACAGTAGAACCTGAATTCTAACTCAGCGGGTAGAAGTCAGGGCACCTGCCGGAAATTTCGAAGAAGTCAAGCTTCGAAATCTTAATTTGGGAGCCCACTCAAACGTGCCCTTTTGTGTTTTACTTTCTGTAGCTAAATATTCTATAAGCCAGTGAGTTGTTTCTGGCTTTTTTTTTAATTCTTAAATGGATGAAGATATAAATGAAGCAGTAATATGGTATATTAAACAAATTTAATGAAGGACATTAGAGCCAAGTTTGCATGCGATGCTCAAAGCATATTCTGCCATAGGGGAATGATAAGATATATATATATATGCCTTAGGAATTTTCTTTCATGTATTAATAGAAAAATAATTACTGGTAAAAATTTTCTATCGTGTGGTAATCGTCAAACATTAATCATAGAAAATTGTCACAGAGTAATAGTAAAAGTGTCAAGTGGGTGCGAAAGTAATGTCCGATTAAAAATATATATATATATGAGGCAAAGAAATACGTTTTCAGTTGGCGTACCATTGTGGAATGGGCTACTTTTAAGTGTTCTGTATTAAGTTCCTTAGTGGTAATTGTAAAATCCTCTAAAATTAAAGCTTTCAATTATGGGAAGCACGTTTTTTTTTATTTTTACTTTTCTTTCAAAGTTAAAATCAGTCACCGTTTTGGAAGCGAGAAAACCACCTCCTGCAATTTATTCCATTCACTATATCAACTTCATAAGTGTTCTGAACAGAGTTTGCTACCGCACTTATAACAACACCTTCATGAAATTCGTCGAGTAACCTTTTCTTACTTTACCGTTAGGTGGGACAAATATGGGGATTGAGTTTTTTAAAATTATGGGCCAGCCTGGGCCCAGATTTACTAACACTTACAATATAGTAAAACTTACAGTGTTCTACACACCCGCAGTAGCGGCAGGCTAGAGCGTCTGACGTCGACTCTCAAGGTCGCTGGTTCGTGCCCAGTTCCCAGCTGGGTATTTTCTTAGCGTGCTTGTGTGATCGGTCAGCATCCGGTCTGCATACTGCTGCGGGTTACTAACCTTCCCTAGCAATGGGGAAGGTTGGGGGGTCGCAGATATTGTCACATGGAGTCTTCCGCCACTGGCGCCATAGCTCTAGACACCTGTGGTCGACTGCAACCGTATACTCCTCTGAGGCCTGTTGGTCTATATCTGCAGCACAAACCAGTGCATGCGGATTTCCCAGTTCGGGGTATGGTCAAGTTGACTTTACCTTTACTTTTACCTTAAAACGACGATACAAGGCAGTATTCTATCTGCCTTGTGATTGGAAGTTACAGATCACTACCACAACCAATAAACTGCCGCTTTACTTCTTCTTTTCAAGGAAGAACCAATGGTGTACGTTTGCATCTGCCATTCAGCGAACAAACAATCCGCAGGTGGAGTATATCAGTTTTTTGTATTAGTTTTCACGTTGAGACACGAGTGTTGCAACTAATTACAAGTTTTCCCAATTAGGTCTAGCAAAGAGATAACATACTTTACAAGATTCTCTAGCTTGTCTCCTCTATTTAATGCAGGAAAAAAGTCTTTTTCTAGAACCGCGTAATAATTCGGGTTACAACACGCAAGTAGCTTGATAAATCTGACCGGAATTACAATAGAGTAAGTCGAGACGAAAGCTAAACTGGCGACTTACAACATTGTAAGTAGTATTAGGTTCAAATTCGTCATTATAATCTGAAAAAGATATACATAATCGAAATATTTTTTGTAAATTCAACCTACCTGGGGTTGTCTATCAATGTAAATACAGTTTAAAAATAAAGTTAGGGTAAAGTATCAAAAATTGACCCAAAACTGTGCTGCAACGTTATTACTTTGTGCAAATGGAATAAATTCAGTACCTAAATAAAGGGTTAATTTAAATTTATAACGCTGTAATTTCGATTATAAGACGATGAATACGTTAATAAGATACGATCCAAGTCCACGGGCTAGATTCGTTAGTTTCATACTTCTTAGATGCTTTAGCTTCTCGCACTTTCTATTTCTTCCTGGGAGGTTGTAATGTGAAAGAAATAACTGACAAAATTTTATGAAAACTGCATACCAGGGCCTGCAGACTCAGTACATTCGTTGCATCCCTCGCACAGACCCAGTAGGAGTGTCTATGTCTGGCTCATCGCTGCTACAAATGTAACAAACGCACATTCTTCAACTTAGTGGCAACATTGATCGTCAACGTTTACCTTAATTACCTCACTTTGAGTGACTTGAAAATCTTCGGATGGGGTCCAGGTGACGCTATCCGCGCCACCTCACGGGTGCCGACTCTATAAAAGAAGGTTTCCTGCTAGCATTCTCCCAAAGTGAGAACCAGAATTTTACTATATCCACTGTACACGTAGTAGTTGACGGCTCTTCTTTTCAAGTAAGATTCCAGCACATTTTTGAATTATACATTTATTTTATTGGTGGTATTTCGAGTGCGCACGTTATTGAACAGGAGTGAGATACAAAAGTACTTATCCGTTAGCTTGGCGTCATCATTGATTGCCCTCTTCACAAAAATATGACCCCATAAATCGAACAAAGGACAACACTGACGTCAAGACACTCGCGTGTTCACCGCAGACAATCATCATTGGGATTTGCCCTTGACCACACTGTGTCTAAGTCAGAACTTTAGCAAATGAGTGATTTGCTGATGGACTTCAGGTCACGACACAGGGGGGACTTTATACATACACTCTCGCTGAATATCTTACGATGAGTAGAAAGCTCGCTCAATTAAGTTTAGTATATCAACTAATAGTGAGCGTGCTTAGAAAATCAGTCGCTTTTTTCTTTCCGAGTATAATTTATACCAATGCAATTGTAATGGTGAAATTTGAAAAATGAAAACTGTGATACTTGAGAGTAAATTAGAAAGCGTTAATGCTATGTGTTGACAATAGAGTGATTTTTAAAGCCAATAAATTGTTTGATTCTCACTAATACATGGCTATTAGAATAATGGTGAATATGTTCTTGAAATCAATAATATTTCATAATATTAAATACGTGACCATTGCAAGAATGGTGACCATTATTTTAGAAGCATCAACTTTGTTTTTAGACTTGACCCAATTTTGTTACAACCACTGAATTGTACACGCTTTCAACATCGTTAATCATTAATTCTCCAGACATGGTGGAATGTGGTCCAGCGGTAAAATTGCTTCAATTTCGTTGCTTTTTTTCCTATGTATTATTAGCTAACAATGACCGGGACAGCTGTTATCGTTTGCGAGCACTTCTCTAATTTAAATTACGATATCTTCAGAATAGTGAAAATGGGCTGTGCTGGTTAATATTTACGGTAGCTACTTCATTCACGATACTTCTTACTGTGAAGTCAATTATATCCAAATATCTTTTGCATAGCAGGATCACTATGAAGGTGAAGACCAGGAGGACAATACGAATCATCATGTATTAAAATCGAACGTTTCGGGTATCGTACCCACCATCAGCGAAACTGTAGAGGTAAAATGCAAAAAATTTACAAGCCAAGACTAAAATTTACAAGTACAAAAGCAATGAACAATTACAGAATGACAAAAAAAAGCTAAGGGTTGATGATATTTAGCTGATATGCAGATTGTGCTTTATTGAGAGGAGGCTTCAACCTATAAATGTAGAGGGATTCTAAAATACGCAAACTGACAGACGAGGACTGCATACCTAAAATGGAGAAACTGTCAAGACTGACTCGGACGCCACACCGTTCTGTATGCGGTCTATGAAATGAGGAGCACTAACCGGCATGCTTCCGGTGCGAGCTTTCCTGCCGCTATGTTCACTAACTCTGGTCATTATAGTACCCACAGTCGAACCTATGTACGTAGACCCACAGAGCGGGCAACAAAATGGGTAGACAACAGAGCTTTGAACCGCTTTAGAAGGCCTGCCCTTCAATTTAAAAAATGAACCTATCGTAAATTTATTACTAGAACAAAACTAAATGACTTATCGGGGAAGTATTAACTAACAACTTTCTCTAATTCGTTTTCTAATTTTTCGGATTGCTGACCAAAATATTGAAGTGTTACGTATTCAGTGTTTGTATCAATGCCGGTAGCAGCGGGTGCTTCATTTCTGAAGTTACGAGACAAAAACTGCTTAATTTTAGAGTCTACAAAAGAAACAGGGAATTTATTGCATGTAAAAAAGTTACGAAGAAATTCGAATTCCACATGAACTTTGGCGTAGGAAGGACATATTTTATAGGCATGTGTTATTAAAGTCTT
This sequence comes from Parhyale hawaiensis, assembly GCA_001587735.2. Taxonomy (NCBI): domain Eukaryota; kingdom Metazoa; phylum Arthropoda; class Malacostraca; order Amphipoda; family Hyalidae; genus Parhyale; species Parhyale hawaiensis. The sequence goes on from LQNS02277217.1 coordinate 16,164,263, forward strand.
TACAGCGTTACTCTTGAAGCGGTAAGTACACAAGCTAAAGAAACTCAGACCTAACCCAGTAAATGTTTCTTTTCTGTAAACCGAAGTGTAAAAAACATTGTATTTTCTGCATATGGACACGTCTAAAAATGAATGTTTACCTCCTAGCTCCTTTTTTTTTCATAAATGAAATTCACTAAATTTTCTGAATACCTATCATGAATTTTTAAAGTACATAACAGCTATTGTTTTCGGAAACTAGCTACCAATGGAGTTCTTTTCTCATCAAATGCTTCAGATGATTTAACTGACTAGAAGCAATGCCGCGTATAGTAATACGTGTGGATCACGAAAACGCGAGTGGTTCGTAATAAATTCTATGGAGTTTAATGTTTCTTTTACTCGATCGCTTAGACCATTGGACTCATAACCTAGATATGGAAATCTAATCACAACTTTCTCCAGGTCTCTTATCTAAATTCTATTCTGGGTAGGAGACGGACTCAATAACCTTTGATTACGCCGAGAGTACTTTTTCAGGTCATGAACTTCTGTCGGTTTCTAAATTATTCAACAAATGATGGAGCTTCATAAACTTAAAGCGTACCTTGCAGACTTTAAAATACCACTGACTCTTCTCTTGCCGGCAATACTCCTCAACTTATAAGAACTGCGTCGGAGTTTACAGAGTCACATAACCTGTTTAATTCAAACACTTTAGAAGCGTTTGCTGGACTATCATTTAATATTTCCGGTGACGATTGTAGTTCCGCTCATGAAGTTTTAACAGTAGATTTTCAGGATGAATTTTCAATGATGACGACTTTAGTTTCTCTCTTGTAGTTTTGTGATGGGTTATAACGCTCAAGGGCAAGAATTAATCATCACTTTTCGAGGGAATGCGTGATAGGTAGAGTCTTCAAATGTACACACACAAAAAAATAGCAATCAGACTACATTATTCCACGCTCTGTTCCATAAATTCTGCTGTTTGCCCAGAATTTTACCATTGGGCAGAAAATGTAAAGTTAAAGTCAACTTGAAGCACATCCCAACTGGGAAACCCACAGACACTGGTTCGTGCTGCAGATATAAGCCTACTAACT
>LQNS02277217.1:16168394-16189912 GCA_001587735.2 Parhyale hawaiensis
AGCAAGCTATTGCCCATTTTGACCCAATATAGAGCGTACGGATGCAGTAAACCACAGATGTCCAGGCTTTGGTGTTATATTGACGGAATACCCAACAGACAACTGCGCCCCCCCCCCCATCCGTCCCTCAGGCCAATTTGCCCTCCTAGTAACTACAAAGGAACTAATTACGTACGCTGTACGTTCCCGAGTGTCAAGACTTTCCTTCCTGGCGTGGGCTCGAACTTCCGACGTCTTTATAATTATATAATCCACAAAGTCAGCAACCTTGGCAGTGAGCTACCGACAAACAATAGTTTAGGTAATACAGATGCTCAACTTTATTGTGTCGAGTTTTCATAATATCAGCGCTTTAAAAACTGGGTATAATAATTACCATGTTTTACTTTACCGAACTGAAACGCTCATAATGCCATCACTGAAGACGCACTAGATGAATAAGAACTGCACAGCCCTGAGCCGCACTCAGAAAAAGAAGCCATTCCACGTACTTCTCCTGCAGCTAAGTATTTGTTCAAGTTTTTGTAAGATTGTCTATTCTGGCCTTTTGTATAAGGTTCTATCTTTGTCTTCCAAGTGTGTCTCAGAATAGCACGAGGTTATTCAACCACAGATGCCTTCCTAGAGGGACACTAAATTCAAGCAACATGGGCAAGTTTTTTTTTTTCGTTTAGGAAAAGGCATCCGCTAGATTATCGGTTATGCTGTATGGAGCAGCATCTGTAATTCTTAGCTTGCAAGCATTACTTGTTCAGTGTTCTCCTGTAGTGAATTTGTTTCCCGAAGTAAAATGTGATATGGAGCACCATTAATAGGATGCACAGTAATGATCATAAGGATCAGAATATATACTATATTTCTGATTTAAAAAAAATAGTTGTAAAGTAAGGAAAGCATGCATAATTTTTATAGAGTTCAGGAAAAACTTAACCTTTGAACAAATCTACCAGACTTCATGTGGAATACAAAATAAGAGCTTTCTGATTTACCTGATGCCCTACTAACCCCCCCCCCCCCCCCCCCCCAAAAAAAAAAAAGTATACGGCTGCAATCGATCACAGATCGTCAAGAGGTAGAGCACCATCGACAGAAAGGCCTTTTGCAATGTCCTGTGCCCCCGACCTTCTTCAATTTTGCCAAGGTTAGAACCACCGCAACAGCATTGCAGACAGCAAAAGCTGACTATATAAGCACCTAAAGCGCTGCCAGAGCTTCCTTGCCAGGGTTAGTATCCGATCTTAAGGCCTTCAAGTCTCATGATATCAGTACTTTAGCCTGTAGTGCTGCGGGTATAAGAAAGAGCTGAGAAGGGGTTAACTGGTCAGCTCTAGCACACTCAGAGTCATTATAAACATGCTGGCGGTCCAAAATTTCTTCCCACAGGAGTATTCACTCTGTTACTCAAAGTAATTTTACTCTTACAAGTAGATCAACTTACGGAAGGCTCAAATAACGAGCAAATTATACAAATTATGCTACTGTGGGGAGGGACGAACGCTGAATTAGAGTCCTGGTGGAAACCTGCATCCTGCAGCTTAGCACAACTTCAAGTGAAAACAAGTAGGAAGCTCCACACTATCGCCGACAATGCCTCACTTTGGTAGCAACACAGCGGGCTGTAAGTGTACGCGCACTGCGAGATCGTGCAGCAGAAATGCGCTTGAAAACGAATCCCTATTGCTTTATATCCTGTATTTTAGGAAATTTTCCCCTTGCTGGATGCACAAACTTACTGGAACGCATACTGAAGGTGCCAGATATGCCAGCTAGAAGAGGCGACGTGCAATGTGGATATAACTCGCTACAAGCCATTCCGCTGGTCACGGACTGTAGCATCATCGTCTGGACCTCGTCCGAAGAATCGTCAAGGTAGGTAAGGTAACGAAGCCCCGACTATATCAGGATAAATAATTTGTTAATTGATCAGGTAAAGATTCATATAGGCAGTAACTAGCAATCGGAGCACTCGCATTTGATATACTTTCCCTATTGATATGTGTTCTCGACAGCACTCGGCGCCCCAGAATCAAACGCACTGCATATGCAGCAGCCGAAAATGTAATATTTAGTTTCCTGCACCAACTTACAATAGTTATCCATAGCCACTGGTTTAAGCCTCTGTTTCCGTTTGAAGACGACAAAGGAAGAGAGAAGGGACATATACTATGTTGATAGCAATGTGGAACCCATGCACGAGGGTGTTCCCACAGGTTATTAATTATCAACGCACATGAGAAGAGCAAGTTGGGTAAGAAAAGGAAGAACAGACAAAAGCAATATCAGTAGGAGTATGAAATCGGAAGAAAGCAAACGAGAAACATGCCAACTTTTCACTGGAAGCTTCATTCACGGAGCCTGCTTTTTTTCTTAGGGGGGAGGGAAGAAGAGGAGCTCTGTGTACTGCAGGTACTCTGCTCCATTATACACATACATATACAATAATTTTACTAGGATGGCAGGTTCTGTATCAATACCTCACATCTCTGTGATAAAAAAAACTTGAAAATGAAGAACACGTCACATATAGCTCAAGAAAATACTTTAACTGAGTTGTGTAATTACATGAAGGTTCTTCTTTAAAAATAGAAACGGTAGGATGTATCTTGGCTATACTGCACGCATTGCTGGAGTGTCGAGTTCCAGGCGAGCAGCACACTCACAGGATATAGGGTCATGGCGCATGATTATCATCATCATTATTATTAAAACTACGCGTCTGGGCGTTCATGGACGAATAATAAAACCCAAAGGGAGCATATGTCCCTCACGGCCATCAGAGTGCTGCTGAAAAGGATCACACACAAAATATTCACAGCAGACTAAAACCGCCTGCGTATCAGCTCGGCCGAACACGATATGAATTCTTGTCCAATGCAGAGCGGGGCGTACTCAGTAGGAAATTTATAGGCATTTATTCGATGTTATCGGATACCAGTAGTGTAGAAAGCCGCGAGATACACATTTTTGAGGGTAGCTTCCCCTTGCGCCGCCCGGCCATCGCGCCGCCCCTTGCGGTTTCCCAGGCCCCGCCCACTCCCGGTTTGCGCCCCCCAGACCCCCGCTAAATCGGTAGTGCATTGGCCGTTATAAACCGGAAGCTCACGCCCGAGTGGAGCCGCGAGGGTAGGTTACCCTCAAAAACGCGTATCTCGCGGCTTTATACACTACTACACTCACTATTTACTCGTAGGCAGCCGATAAATGCGCTAGCCAACGGAATGAGTATCTGAAGTTTGAGCACCAACACGACGTCGAAAAACCTGCACACTCCTGCTTTTCCCAAAAATTTCAGGGTGGAGCAGGTTGCACTTTTACGCGCGATTCACTGGCCAAACGCGCGAAATTTTACAAACAAAGCGTTGCCAGCGAGATCTGCCGGCGTTAAGGTTGTTCATTTTGCTTTCGTATTTCAGCGTAAACTTCGATTTGATATTAATTGTGGAGGCAAAGAGTAGCATCTATTATATTATTCTGCTTGTTTAGATTAATCTTTGTCACGCTGTTAGGCCTGCAGTCATTACAACAACATTTGTTTGAAAGAAGCTCGACGTCTGGAGCCCATCGGACTATTTTCCCACGTGAATAGGAAGGGGAGACTTGGCTCAAAATATTTCTCGTATTTGAGAGAATTTCCTCAGCTTTTGTCTAGCGTGTGTACGAGCCTTTACTGTCTCCTGTGTGAAAGAATGGGCTTCAGCCGCAGCTGGAAGGTTTTACCCCAAGATCTTGAAGACTTGGTGAAAGAGGAATGTAATCTATGACCCGCTTAGCTGAATACCTTATGAAACACACAGGCAAGCAGCCTTTCACCTACAGGGACAAAGTCACCAAATTATTCTGGCGACCCACGCAACCGATGAGCTGACAGACGAGTTGGTCCAGCGTACGAATGTGCCTGATGGCAGCTAAAGCCCCGGCCTGGGGAACAATACTTTAATAGAGGCAGTAGGAACACAAAGAAGCATCTACGGACCACCACACCACTGTCACCAAACTGGACATTATCTGATTTTGCAGTTGCCTCCATGTTAAATTGCATACCACAGCGCTGAGTTCCGCGATAGAGCCTCTCTCGATCCTCGTGAGTAGGCAGCTCCTGAAAAGATTTGCTTCGTACATATTTATTACAAAATCTGTCCAATATGCTGCATGTAGGCGACACTACCAGGCACATTAGCTGGCTTTTTCAACAAATGTCTGACACTCCGTGAGGGTAGGATACTCTACCGCCGGCCATTATGACGTATGAGGGGCAGTACATATCTGCAAAAGCCTGGAGCACCGGTCGGGACATTAGGCGATGTTACTGTGTAATTTCACCACTCGTATCTGCAATACGCTACCGCACTGTGAGTAGAGGCAACATTACCGGCCAATTTACTGGCAGTATCTGCAAAAGTTCCATTGTCTGCTACAGCAAGTAGGTGGCATATCGACAGCGCCTTGCCCAGTCTCGCTGCAACGCTCGCGCGAATTGCTTCGCTGCAGAGTACTTGTGAGGGTCTCTCGAGACAAGGGTCATGCACTCTGCTTAGCTCTCTTTCTGCCAATGACGCACCAAAGCTTATATTTAGACAATGAGCGCTAATGATGAATTAAAATTGCCAATGACGCACCTAAGCTTATATTTAGACAATGAGCGCTAAGGTTGAATTAAAATTAAAACTGGTGTACAATGCCATGTATTCACTTAACGACGTGTTTGTTTTGTTAATTTGTATTCGCTGGGGTTTCATCGAAATTAGAATTTGTAGCCGGTACGCTCAGTTGTAATTTCGTAGTTATTGTGATTGCCATGTTCATTACGCATGACTACTGCACAATTTTCGGTATTGGAGTCCAAATCAACGTTTTTCGATAACCAGCTTCCAACAATTTCCCCATGAATGCAACTGCGTTTTTACGACTAAAACATAATATAAGCAACTGAGCATTTTTTTGCGGCCAATGAACATTGCAGCTTAAGTTTATCTTTGAAACAAGAATTTTACAGACTGCAAGGAAATATTTAACTGGCAAAGCGGCGTATTTTGCATGTTGTATTAAAATTTGGGCAAGTTAGAAAAACAGGTGTTGCACTGATGGAAGGTACCATACAAATATTAACGAACTAAATGCATTTAACAATACCTTTACCAAACGCCGAGTGCTGAATAAAATAAGCTGGTGACTTAGCATAACAAGACATCACCTGCATGTGAGATATAATTCCTTAAATGAATTTTGTCAATCGTAATTACTCAACGAATAAATTAGCCTGCTGGACATTTAGAAGTTCGTAATAATTGCTAAAGTATTTTTGTTTTACCAATTCAGGTGATTTCATTTTCTAGGAAAAGTGACAAGATATTTAGAATATTAGTAATAAATTACTATGTAGATCCTGGAATGTGAAAGTTCAAGTAATTATTGGATTGAAAAGGCTGGTAAATGTGTAAACATGAATTTTTGCATGTCTACATTTGTACATACAGTATTTCCTTTTTCAGCTTGCTCTTATCCCCATTTTAGGATACGGCACAATACTTTTAATGATAATACACTGTGTAATGGCGACTTCACACGTCATTCATTTGAACACGTTAGCTCATCCACTTGTCCGAATGCGTTACTGTGCAGAAAAGTGCGTATTTTTTTACTTAACTTTATTTCACTCGACCATTTAAAAAATTGTCGCAATTTGCCTAGTGATACTCACAGAGAAAATTGATTTGACGGTTAACAATTTTATAACTTTTGTGGTAAACACACTGCAGAAACGTGACGACAACGATGCCACAGAACATTTGAACGAGTGAACGCGTTGGGAAGAATAACGTTTGAACTTAGGCCGAGTTCACACGTCATTCGTATCAACACGTTCTCTCATTTATTTGTCTGGAAGTTTTGCTGCGTCGTTGTCAACACAACTTTGTGTACACCACAAAAAGTTATTAAAATTTTTACCATCGAAGCAGTTGCTTCTGTAAGTGGCACTAGGCAAATTACGAACATCTCTTCTAATTTGGATTGAAAGAAAACTGATGAAACAGTGCACTTTTCTACTTTTATTCTCGAGCACAGTAACACAATTAATTTTAAGTGGGCGAGTGAACACGTGTATGTGAATGACGTGTGAACTCGCCCTAATATTATCAAAACATTCCTGTTCAAATCTCTTTAATAGTTTAGCTATTTACGTGCAATAACGATGATGCTACTGGTTGTGTGGCACCAAGTGCTATATTTACTAAGTATTTTTTCCATTTAACTTTAGTAGTTACTTCCGGCAAGGAGATTATGTTTTGTCGGGTTTCTCTGTCTGTTATTTGGTCTGCCTAACAATCTGTCTGTTACCAAGATAATTCGAAAAGTTTTGGACGGATTTGGACGAAATTTACAGGGATTGAGACGTACCGGTATGTTAAGAAGAACAGATGACTAACTTATGGTGAAGAACCATCCATCCGTTTGTGCATTTCTCTGCCTCATTTTTCTCAATGCCATAACCCAAAAAGTTATGGACCGATTTCTATTACATTTTCGTTAGTTGTTAGGTAAGTCACAAAGAGTAAATGACCACATTTTTGCAGTTATCTGTTTGTTCGTTCGTGTGTTTGTCGCTGTGTTTGATTTCATGCTTGTTAGCGCAATGACTCAAAGAGATTGGGGTGGATCTATGCGAAACTTACAGGAGTTGTTAGTAATATTAAATGACATAAATCATAGACCACAACAGTACTTGACTCTTAGGTCTGACGCTGGCGGCCAAAAGTCGGCAACGGAAAAATGAGATTCTCTCAAGAGCTGTTCTTTTCCCCCTATCTAATACTGAGGAAAAAATTTGCAAGGTACCCAACATTTTCCTTGCGGAGAAGGTATCTTAGATACGGCGGGGACGCATAGGGCGCTTGCCTGCATGACCGTGTCTGGACATGTTCATAATAGCTCTTGAGAAAATCCCATTTTCGCCGCCAGCGTCAGAGGCCACTTGGACCAAAGAGTCAAGTACTCTTGCGGTCTATGCATAAATTATTAAATTTTGCTGCAGATCGGTTGGTTTGTTTGTATGTTTGACTTATATTGGTCATAACGTTTGAACGAATTTAAAAAAAAATTGCAGAAGCTGTTAATACTATCAAAAGGCCTAAATTATTAGATTTTGGATTCGACACAAAAAAACATGATTTCAGAGTCAATTTGGATTTTTCACTACCGTTGCCTTACTTGGCGGAGGTATGCGCTCTCAGAGTGTTCTATTTTTTAATGTTTTACCGAAAATTAAACATACGTTAAGTAGTTATAGATAAGTATCTATTCAACTTACTACTATTTCAATAAACTGTATGTTTCTCACCACGTTCAATCCGGAAACGTAGATAGAGAATATATACGGTTGCAATTTGAAAATCCAACAGTAAATGACTTTCTGTTAGCGGAAGAATTGGTAACAATGTTTCTCACCATTGTGGTGAGTTTCCTGGTGGTGTTGCAACAGACTACAGCAGTCAACTTCGTCACTGCTCCATCTGTGACTGCAGCTTCATCTGTGGCTGGGGTACCGAACATCAGGCACATCAAAGTAAGCATTAAATTTACTCAAGGGTATATTCGGTTGATCCCCGGCGATGCAGGTAATCCAATCCAATTCGCTTTAAGTTGTTCGAAACTTCAATCTTGTACGTTGAATTTGCCAATTTGTGTCGAGTTCCATCAGTTATTTGTCACCCGATTGCGCCTGAGGTAGCACAATACTCAATTCTGAGGTAGTTTTTCGGTCTGTAAACTCGTCCTAAGGTGACGTATGCAGCGCTTAGGAGTGAAGCTTTGAGCATGTCCAAGTTCATTGGATTAGGTGATCTCAAACTCCTAAGGCAAGCGGCAGTAGCCCTCAGTCAAAAACCAATGCTTTCGTAAACCGTTCTGGTCAAGTTTTAGTAGTGTCAGGTAACTACCTAAGAAAGTTCGCTCGTTGTTTTTTGTAGTGGATTGTCTAATAGAACCACAAACACTTTCGAGATTACTTGGTAAATTAACGTCACTCTTTGTGATCAGACGCTATGATGACGTCACTTCTGTGTGATCAGACCATATCATGGCATCACTCTTGGGTGATCATATGTTATGATGACGTCGCTCTTAGGGATCAGACGTTATAACAACGTCATTCTTGGGTGAGCAGACGTTACAATGACAAACAACTCGAAAATTGAATGAATAAACAGGAAATATGCACACTATCTTCATTATAGTCTTCAGCACATTTACAGAGACTCTGGGGTGTCTGGGACAGCGCTTCGTGAGCCCAGACCTCTCACAAGTACTGCAAAGCTAAAATGAAATTCAAGTTTGTCCAGAATGAAACAAATTTTTCGTCACAAAATCTAATCATTCGCTTTCATGTGACATTTCTAGCATTCTTGTAAATTTCATGAAGATCCGTTCAAAATTCTTTGAGCTATGTTGCTCCTCGACAGCTAGCTAAACAAACAGATTTACAAGTTAACACACAAATTCTGACATTTACATGTAACCTACTAACATTAAATAAAAATACAATAGGTCTACAAATACGCCTACAAGTACACAGTAAAGAACATTATTAACATACACTGGTTATGGGGCCTGCAGTCGCATGACGAGGACACACAGAGGGAAAATACGTGAATCCTACTCCGCCAGGAATCATTGGCACTAAACAGTTTGTTCGCCCACAAAAGCAAAATTAACGAAAACCAATTAGGCAATATTTTTATGAATTTTATTACCTCCACCAAAGAGGTTATGTTTTTGTTGAATTTATTGGTCTGTTACGAAAGTAACAGTTATGGACGGATCTCTACAAAATGCACAGAGATTGGTGGTGGGTAGAGATCTTTTGCATAATTTTTATTATTTATTTGCTGATTTTTCTACTTCTTATTTATTTTTTATCACCCGCGAACGACGTGAGAGACATAATATTTTCGTTGAAGGTTTAAGTATATATATTTGCATGTCTGTCCAGCCAATTAGTGGTAGAAGGAGTTGAGAAATGTTTATAATTTTTTGTAGGGAGTTTGGTGGGTTACCTTAGATGTGACCCATGCAAAAAACACTAGACCTAGCTGGCCATAAAAAATGACGGCGATGAATTTTCCTCAACCGGTGTAAATTCGCCTCCACCGCGGCATATCGTCTCCAGAATGAGGTGTTCTATTTTTTCTTATGATATCATTGAATAGATAATCTCTGGGAAGGAATGGGGGCTGCGCCCTAAGCCTTGTTCATTAAAAATGACTTCGTTGAATTTGCCCTCTACCGCGGGTGATGGTTTTACGTCACCGAGGCGTTCTAGTTTATTTATGTATCCCATTTATTTATTTATTTTTTGTCTGCCTCTCTTCTCTTGGTAACAAAACTCAAAAGCTATAAATTTTCAGGAATTGTTAGGGTTGATTTTAGGAGGAAATCTCCGGATTCGGGCGGCGACCTGTTTATCCGCTAGCTTGCTTGTTTGCCTCTGTGTCATTTTGTTTTTATCTGTTAAATACCCCAAAAAATTGATCTTCATGAAATTAACAGGAACTGTTAGAACTTTCAGCAACCACAAATGATAAAAAAAAAAAAATCGTGATCATGGGGTGTTCTTGTTAGAACATAACTTGAAAAGATGCTGATGGATCTTGAAACAAATTACATAAACTGTAATTAATGTCATGAAAAATCGAATTTTAATGATAATAAAAAATCGGATTTCATGACCATTTTGAATTTTTTGTTTACATGGTTTACATGGCCTTGTTTGGCAAAGGCATGCGCTTTCAGAGTGCTTCAGTTATATACCGTGCCTCCGTGATGGTAACCTAGTCATGAATGGAGAGACATTCCAAGACCAAACAGGGATTTTTTGTATAAAACTAGTTAATGACAAAGTTGAAAGTCACACTTTATTATAACACACAGTTGGTTGGTCATTACGTGCTTGTCTGCGTTCTTTTTCCGTTGTCTCAGGCGTAGATACGATACAGAGAAGTATGTCTGTCCAGCAGCTACTAAGCCAAGTGCAAGAGTTGAAGTAGCTTGAAGCGTTTTTCTTACAAGATTTAATCAAGGAGGCTTGATTAAGGATTCCTCCTTCAGGAGTCGCACACTCTTAACGGCTAAAGCCTCAGAGGCTTCCTAAATCCGTTTTCTTCTCTCTTCCGCTCCACCTACACTGTCTGACATCTTTAACTCCGCATATCAGCGGCTATTGATCATAATTTCATGTAATCGTGATCGTCTCTTTAGCTGAGACTCTTCTCCCTCCTCTTCTTCTTTTTTTTCTTCTCTTTCCCCCAGTCGTTTATATCCTACTCACTTAATGGCAATAGCTCTTAGAAGGCCGGGGCGTAAGTTTCGGTATCTCTTCGAGAATGGGCCTGTTGGTTCGTCTACTGCCGCCTATCTAATCTAATCTAATAGAAGGAGGAAGCCAGGAGCCCCGTCCGTGAAGCCCAGGTTTCCGGTGTGGCTTTCAGATGTGGCTACTGCCAGTCGCCGTATGCACCAATCACATATTAGCACATCGGTTTGTTTGTTTGTTTGTCGCTCTCCCGGAAATCTCCTTGCTCCCAAGTTACTTCCACCAATGAAATTCATGAACACGTCACAGCCACGCCCGAATGGTTGACTGGCTGGCGAATCTAACTTAGGGCGGCATGGCTCCCTCCTCCCTATTGAAGCTCTTTGGATGGAACACGTAGTCATTTAACACAAAAAGGTCTTATTCATAGCAAACTTTTGGAGAAGAGCGACAAATACGGGGCTTTCGCTGATGTAATTATTTTTGTCATCAGTTTGTGACAGAGTTGGCTACTGGTGACACAGAGATGGGTGTGTGTTTTTAGAAAAGAAATATAACTTTTCTGTGACAGACTCATTTGCACAGGGGTGAAAGACTATGAATTTATGAGTATCAATGATGATCAACTAGAGCTCTGAGGAGACCTCATTATGACCAATAATATGTACTTCCCAATTACCAACTGATGGATTTATTTAATAACTACATCATGTACTTACCAAGTATCAACATCATACATGAAATCATAAGCAATACTATGTCCTTAACAAGCACAAACTGATCAATAAATTGGTGAAGAACGATGTGTTGTGCACCAACCCCGAACCAACTAATCGATATAATTGAGGAGCAGTTTGTGCTTAGCTACTCAATAGTAACTAATTAGGTAATGCCTTTTTGAAATTAATATGCGTAACTCGATGTTACAACCACAAATACTGATTGATCAACATAATATTTCTATTGCCGTTCGCGTACACAGACAGATGGATCCAACACTCCAGCTACGGGCTGCTTCCTGTCAGCCAAAACCTTCAAGCCTGACACTCTCCTCAAGTTTAACTGCCAGGCACACTGCATGGCCACCGCAGACTGCCGCTTCTACTGCGTCATTGCCGGTAATTCTGAAGCTGGATTCATACGGTAGCCAACTGACGCCGTCAGGGCGGGCTCTCAAGTGTCCGAATGAATATTTTGTTACAAAAAAAAATAAATAAATAAAAAATGCCTAACAATTTTTAGTCGCAGTTCACTCCCAAGTATAAAATATGACCAAAACTTTGCAAGTGACACTTGGTTCTGATAGCTAATATGGGACATGTTCGATTGGACAACGAAATTAGGCCGATGGATCGCTTCACATGTTATAAACTTTAGGCAGGTGCTGTGGCTTGGACCCGTTGAATTGATTCAGGTACTGACCCTTATTCAACTGTCCTTCAGACTTCCTTAAACTCTACCTTGCTCCATGATAGAATAGAATTGTACTGTATAAGAGCCATTGCACATATGGCACTGAAATTTGTAGATTACAATATAACGCGAATAAAAAAAATAGGCTTATACCGTGTCCTTGCTCGTATAGCAACTAATTTTATAAGAAACAAAAATCCAATTCACTTCTATAGAGACAAAAACACGATATTTTAGTGTAGCAAGAGTCAATTATGATTATGTTTATTTTTTTAAAGGTACGGGAGAATGCCGTCTCTACAAGGCATACGTCGCCCAGCGCTACACTGGACACGGCACTACGACTACCTATGACTTCTGCTACTCATCCTGGGCACGTCCTGATGACGTCATCACCCTCACCTCCCATGAAAATGTGATATCGTCACCCCCGTACGGGGGCAACCCTTCTTTGGTACCCGCGACATTGGATGGACACGCTTGTGCTGGTGGCAGTGCCGGGTTTATCACCCACTGGATCCCAAACCCCTACTTCACCATCGACTTGACTACCCCACTATCTCCCTCGGCGCTCATCGTAATAATACAACAACCAGCTTACTTCAAAGACATTAAGGTCTTTCTAGGAAACTCTCAAGACTACACAGCCAATGACGTCATTTATGAGCAGCCTGGCAGTCCAGCCACCGGAGTGTATGAGATGATTCTCGAACTGGACCCACCTCAGCCTGGCCGCTACATCACTATCATGGCTGAGGGATCCACCACTGCACTGGGGCTGGAGGAGGTGATGGTGGTTGCTTAACCTGTCGTCACTGAGGATTGCTACGCCCTTCTGGGGCTAAAGGAGGTCATGGCTGATGCTTTCTACTCTACGCTGGGGTGAAAAGAGGTAATGGTAATCGCTGACCTATGTAGTCTTGGCTGAAGATTACTACGCTGTGATGGGAAACGCTCATGATATGTAAACTGTAGAGCCATCAAGAACACTACTGTACATATTGACCGGCGCATTCCTACTAAGATGATCCCATGACCAAGTGGTAAAGTTCGGTAAAACCTTGCTATTAAATATAATATTTTAAAAAAAATCAACGTTCGAGATGACGCCAGAATTGTTGTTATCAGGAGGCGCACACATTCTTGACAACTGACCATTGGTGAAAAATCAAATTAATTATGAACAATTTACAATTTTATGAGGTGGCGGCCTCCTCAAATTGCATGGTGAAAAGTAGATGTAATCTCAGCTTGACCACCCTCCACTGGGAGACACACACACACTGGTTCGTATTGTGGATATAGGCCAACTTGCCCCAGAGGAATAAATCGATAAAGGGTTGTCAAGATCTATGGTACCACCGATGGAAAATTCATATGCAGCGACCCGCCCCTCCCTACCCTCCTCGTTTCCGGGCAAGGTAAGTACTTCCACGGTAGCTGTGCAAACTCAGCAACAGCTGACTCAGCTCACCAAGCGCCCGAAGCTCGCCGACCTGGCTTGATAGTAGATCCTGCCACTTTCAGATTCATCAGTTCAACATTCAGGGCTGTTGCTACCGTGTTGCTCACCGTTGGTCTGTGTCCCTGAATTGATAGTTTTTGCTGCTGCACACATTATTTGCATTTTCACAAGCAGTCTACTGTTTGTCTCAGGTCCCTTTGGTAAATAGAAAGCATTTTTTAATGAGTTTCAATCTATCAGCCGTGGATCTACTTGGTATTTTCAGTAGACTGCCAAGTATAGAGCAAACGTTTAAGGTAAATTAGTTAAGGATGATTTATACTTGATGCCTACTGAAACCATACCTTCACTGGAAACTGGAAACTCATTTGCACCAGAACGCCTTACATAAAAAAAGGAAAATCCGCAAACAGAAAAATTTCCTGAAACAGAGACTTCCCAAAATGCAGAAAAATTGGAAACGTTTGTCGTATACAGCAACATCCGTCTGAAATCCTGACAACAGTCTCCACATCATAGTGAGCGACTTGTAGCATGGTGTAGTCGTAGTTAATCTTACTTGTTACCATTTACCGATGCAAGGGAAACAGATCTACTGGAGTACTTGTCTTCTCTGGAAGCGGAGACAACATATAACTCTTTAGGTTGTGAGAGTTTCACTGTTCTATTATTTGCTTTGGGCTTTATATGTTAACGAACAGTGGACAATTGAGAACCACGAAAATAGCGCTTCGAAACTCCATATTATGTGTTTTACTTCAAGTGTAATGTTATGGGCCTTCATTGATTGACGGATATGTGAACCTTGCTATGTATTACATGGATCTTTACGTGAGATGTCGGGGACGGCCAAAACTCTTGGGCAACCAAGAATTCAGCTGAGACAGGATGAAAAGTGGGTGCAATTAATCCAGTCACGACCGAGTGAAGCGTATCTCTTGCCTGTGGCGACAGCAATATTACCTTCAAAGCCAGGCAACGCTGGACGCTACGAGATTCAAAGCGTCATGTTCGCCAATCCTTGACGGGTTATATTTGTTCTCTGAGATATAGAATATCAAACCCGATAGCATTAGGCTTCATTTAAACTTAAGTCTGGTTTGTTTGTTTGATTCACCACTCTGAAACGAGTTTCAGGGGTTATTCGTAAACCCATTATCACTTCAGTCAAACGCGCCCTCAGTGAGGTCAATGAATAAAAAAAAAAAAACTAGAGAACTCTGAGAGCATATACCTCCGCCAAGTAAGGCAACGGTTACAAAAACTTCAAACACAACCTGAGACCATGACTTTCTTTATTTTAACACCAAAATCTAATCACTGTGCCCTTCAACAGTGTTAACAGCTTCAGTAATTTTTTTAAGATCCTTTCATGATTAAAATCCGTCCATAGCTTTTTGAGGTATGGCATTCAGAAAAATGAGGCACACAGACAAACAAACGGATGGACGTATCTTCACCAAAAGTTAGTCGTCTGTTCCTCGTAACATACCTAACAATCCCTGTAAATTTCGTCAACATCCCTCCATAACTTTTGAGTCATCTTAAAGACAGACAGACAGAATAACAGACAATTCAAAAAAACAGACAAACCCTAGGAAAACGTAAAATCTTTGGCGGAGGTAGTTATGTATTCTAAATATCTCGATGCGATATATTAATAACGTCTTATAATGGAAACTAGATTACAATAATATTATAGAATAACGAATGTATTCATTCATAGCTCTTTCTTCGGTTTCAATTTAATAGTAAATTGACTGATTCACACGGACATTTTTAGATGATTAATAGACATTACTCGATATTATCTGATAAATGTCTATGGTATTCCGTTAGGAAGTGACGCATATAAGGTCATAAATCGCGCATTAACAGCCAGTTTATTGTTGTTTTCATGTAATATGACAGTTTGTTTTTTAGCAGATATAGAAATACAAAAGTTATTATTCCTCTTAGCCTGTCAAATAATCAGCATGACACAAGCTTGCAAATTATTAATGCGTGGTATTTTTATCAACGAATTCCCTACATTCGTCATGGATGACATTTTTTTTCATCGAACAGTATTGTTTGTACCCAAAATAAATGTTGGTGTTCTACATGCTATTGTAGCATTCTCATTTATTCATTAGACCTTCTAAGGCAAATATCTGATCTTAGCCAGTACTTCCCTCATGATTAAAAAAAAATAATAATAATAATACACTAAACGAAAGACTTGCATAATTCTTAATCCTCAACACTTTCCCTAAAAAGCTCTCTATAATGTAGGCGATTGCTTCAATGAGAAGCCTTTAAGTAAAGACATATAAGGTATATTTTTATGTGCACTAGAATTTGCACAAAGAACAACCTAGTTGATCCAAGGATCTAACATGTTCAGGAAGCAGATTTTTGACATTCAGTACCAAAACTGCCAAGCACCAGCAGCATTTTAGTCCTCCCTGCCCGAATGTTCAAGACTTGGCTTACTGGCCGTCAATACAACCATTTATAGGAAGTAGGATTTTAGGCTTTAATACCAAAATACTCGAGAGCTGTGACTTACCTCCTCAATACCAAAATGCTCAAAAAGTTGATTTTTTATCCTCAACGTCAAAATATCAACGGATTTACTTCATGTATTGAGTATCGAAATACTCAAGAAGCAGCTATTTCGTCGTCAGTGCTAAATAACCTCTGTTGCTGAGTAGCAAAGTATTTTTTGTCTAAGTAATGTCATACTACATAAACTATATAGGGAGTCCTATGTGCGAGACGTTCTAGTGAGTTGAGTGTCCTTTTAATTTCCAGAGCACCTCTGTAGTAGAAGGAAATAAGATGTTGTCACCTTATTGCTACAAATTTATTTTAAACGGCGTATTATCATAGTCATAGCCCTTGTTGTGTTGAGTGTTGTACGTTCATCATTATGTTTCCTTCTGCTATGACAAGCCTAATCACATATTGTGCTTGCTTGTGTAGCTGTGTGTGTGTGTATGTGTGTGTGTGAGTATTTATCAATAAATTTCTCTCAAAACGATTTGTGTTCTCACCCTCGTCATGATTTTGTTAGGGACCATGGATATCCAAAATAAACTTTGCATATCTGTGATATAATGTTTTATATATATAGCCTATATATATCCCCAAGTAAGACAAGTTGTTCACCCTTCAAACAGTATTAGCCCAAAGAAAAATTAATTTTCAATTGAAATACACTGTGGTTAACTCTAATTCAGCTTTCCTTGATGTCAAACAGAGAGTTTCATTCTTGTGAGTGAGTTAAAATATTGCCATCGAAGGAAATCATGGACTCATCAGCTGATTGCTTTATGTTAACAGGAACCGGTTGTAAAATGCACAGTGTTGTCATTAAGAAGCATTTTAATTATAAAAGTATCCGAATCATTGCTCTCCAACAGACACCCAAATGCTTTTTTTCAATAAGGTAAAATGTAGGAATCGACAAATCAGTGTCGATGCACTGCAACAGACTCCACTGAGTTGTATCCGATAAGACACAATGGAAGAATCACTGAACCAGCGTCTATGCTGTGCAGCACACACCCATCTACTGTTTCCAATAAGATACAATGTAGGAATCAATAAATCAGTGTCTATGCTCTGCAACAGACACCCATAAAGTGCTGCCAATAAGAAACACTTGAGGACTCAATAAGTCAGTCAGAGGGCGCACAACTTATGAGGGTCTTCGCGCACAGCCGCCGAGGAAAACATCTTTCCTTTGAAGAGCTCCGGCGCAGTTTGGGCCTCTTGATAAGGTTTCTTATTGCCACGGAGAAAGGCAGGGAAATTAAAACGGAAATGAAGACTCTTACCAGGAGAGATGGCACGCTGTTATGGCTCCCTGATAAGCCAGAGCAGGCGCGATACATTTCTTGGACGCCCTCTTCGGTATCGGCACAGTTGGGCGCTCCTCATTCTGCGCTGTTCCTCCTCCTCTTTCTTCTTCTTCTTTCCTCACTGCCGTGGTGCTGCTGACACTTTGGTTGAGGTAACTCTGTTATGTTCAAGAACCAGTCTCAACGCAGGCCCCAATAGGGAATTCTTCATATTTTATAAGCAAAGTGACGCGAGTCCCATTGATATACATACAGCACCGTCTTTACACGAGCCCGGCTGATATACAGTCTTTCTATGAGCCCGAGTGATGCTGTCTTTACAATTTCAGTGAAATAACAGTCTTTGCACGAGACCGGCATACAGTCTTTACATTATTATTATTATTAAATCACACCAGACTGGCGACGTAGGAACGGAGAAACTCCATGAGCCTGAATGACACTGTCTTTCAATCTCAGTGGGATATACAGTCTTTGCAAAAGACCGGCTAATATACAGTCTTTCCATGAGCCCGAATGATGCAGTCTTTACACGAACTGTGCTGTAACAGTTTTCACAGGTGCCCGATAATAGTACATGTACAGTCTTTATAAGCGCCTGACAGATGCAGTCTTCACAGAAGCCCTACTGATAGTCTTTACACGAGTCCGACTTACACAGCAATACTGTTTACCCTTACAGTAAGAAGCGTGAAAGGGTGAAAAGCGACACTACCTTTAAAGCATGACGAGTGAATGAGTAAAAGCAATACAGAACTGCTTTATACTCTCAGTACGAGGGAAAAATGAGGAGTACTGCAACCTGGGCGGATTCTTAAACTTTTCCTTATCCCTTCACTGCGTGACTTCATCTTACCTTTCACTTTTGAATAACACTGTCAAATATTGTATCAAGTGTGATACACGACTCAGTGATGGGTTGAGTTATGTAACTGTGCTACTGCACGCACAAATGCTGTGACCATTGCTGAAGTTTTACATTTTTCCTGTACAATTTGACAATTTCCTCTCACTGGCGCACGAAATAGCCCTCTTTTTCAATGCTAACCCGCTTCCATCATAAATTTGTGACGCTCGGTATATAAATAAAATTAATATGTGGTTTATTAGCTTAACAATGAGACATGGTACACGAGGCATAGCTTATTACTAGAGTTACATACATTAAACACAAAGCTCGGGTAATAACATCATAACACACTCCACTGCATTGCGGCCCATTGTTTGGTAATAGTTTATGTTGCCATCTTCTAAATATATTAGATATTTGTCGCCAGGACCATTGACGATCACAGCGAGTAAGTGGTATCAAATTTTTCTATCTTGACCTGAGACTAACAGCGCATTTTCTTCTCCTGAATTTGAAACTATCAATGTACTTTTGAACAAATATCATGCTTGCACTAGTTGACCTTGGCAAAATTATTAGTTGGCGCAATATGTCTTCATACGCTACACGTAGACGCCCAATAAATTTCTACTTAAAGCTCGACCAAAGTGAGTTACACTAGGGGGATAGCAACAGCTGTACAATAGCTGGCATTTTACCTCTTCCGAGCAGTGACCGAACTTCCTGATAAGCATGTTACCTACTGCGTGGAGCTTTCGTGTTTTTTTTTCTCTATATCCTGGTTATCAAGAAAATCACTGATGACTTTATGACCTAGGTAATGGAAGCTGTCCACATAAGTGCGATCGACACCATTGAGACTAGTGACTGTTGTTGGACAGGTTACGGTTTCTGGGTTTGATGTACATGCAGACAGTTTTAACTGAATTATATTCAAAACACAGCTTGTTAGCTTCATTCTCGCCAACTGAGAGCAGTTTCTGTAGACCACACTAGAATGGGGAGAAGAGGGGACTATTTCATTAGCATAACTGAGCGCATTTGCTTCATTACTGTTAATATGGCACCCCACTTCAACTGCGTTCAGTTGGGTGTGGATTCTGTCAATAAGGATGTTATTGTATAGTCGTTAAAAAAACTGAGCGCTGATGCTGTACTTTTCACAAAGCATTGATGTTTCTTGAATCTATCTGAGTGTCAGATTATCCATTTTCCTCTCGAATAATGTGATTACCAATGGGTTATGGGCTGAATGGGACTGAAAATGCTATAAATCACTCACATTATTAGGATTTGCTGCAAAGTAGAGCTAGACAGCCGTCCACCTTTCCCCGGCACTGCAGAACAAAAATTAATAATCCTCATATGGCTCAGACTCTGGGGGAAAGAAGCATTCATAAAGAAAAGAGCACCAACTACTGCCGTGTAGAAATTCCCCGAGTATATTGATTCCTGGTCCTTTTGTACCTGAGTTTTCCCTGTTCTCTCAGTGATTTTTTCACCCTGAGTTTTCCCTGTTCTCTCTGTTTACCAGACTGCTAGACACCCTGCATTAGCAACACAATTGTCCCCAACCTTAGAAGAGGTGCGAAACAACTTTTAGATTAGCAAGCAGCAAATCAAGACTGAACTAGAGCACTCTGAGAGCGCATACCTCCGCCAAGTGAGGCAACGGTAGCAAAACATTCAAGTTGACTCTGAAACCATAATTTTCCTTGTATAAACTCCAAAATCTAATAATCTATGCCTTTTCATAGTAATAATAGCTTGTGCAATTTTCTTGAAGATCCGTTCATAACTTTTTGCGTTATACTGTTAACAAACATATTGACAAACATGAGTCAAACATACAATCGAACAAACCTATCTACACCAAAATTCAACCATTCATGTCTTTTAACATTACTGACAACTCCTATAAATTTCAAAAAGATCCATTCATTATTTTTTGAGTTATTGTGCTAACAAGCCTAAAATTATAAACACTGACAAACGAACTAACGGATCATTACTAAAATTTAGTCATTCACTCTTTGTTATATACCTAACAACTCATGTTAATTTCATAAAAATCCATTCATAACTTTTTGAGTTATGGCATTGAGAAAATGAGGTAGACAAACAAACAAACGGATGGACATATCTTCACCAAAAGTTAATCATCTGTTCCTCCTAACATACCTAATAATCCCTGTGAATTTCATCCAAATCGGTTCATAACTTTTTGAGTTATCTTGGTGACAGACAGACAAACACGACGAAAACATAACCTCCTTGGCGGAGGTAATTTAGCTACAAAGTTCCTCGAAGCGTATCCATAATACAGACAAAGGATCCCTCCTTCATTACATCTGTTTTTTTCGTAAAGCTCGGCTTGAAGAGAAAATTCTTTGTCAATAGATGACAGAGAGCATAAAGAAATGTGTCTGCTGTCCTTTGAATAATCACACTGTAGCTTCGTCTCTGCTCTATGGATCAGCTACGGTACCGAAGTTTTACATCGTGAACTGGGAACAGACATATAGTATGTTTGGATGTATGGAGGAAGTGCTGAACTTCAGATGACATAACCGCGCTAAGAGAAGCTGAAAATGTCTCTATAGTTTCACCGTCATGAGTGGATTCAAGCAAGAAATGTATCCAGATACAAAGGGATAAGAAATGTATCCAGATACAAAGGGATAAGAAATGTATCCAGATACAAAGGGATAAGGATAAGGATTCCACTTCCGCAACCTGGTCATCGATCTCCGTGAAAAAGCTACTTAATTACAAAATCTACATCCTGGCCTATTTTTCGCCAATCTATTTGGTTAAGAGCGTTAAATGGAACCTATAAATAAATATAAATATATAAACACACGACGATCATTTTTAGTATTAGATAGATGGTGACTATTTTGTTGAGAAAAAAATTGGTCAAAAACAATTCTTTCAACTATCATACCTAGCTAAATTCGAGACAAGATTTTCGGCACCCCTAATAAAACAAGTAATATAAATCGTCCGAATGACCAGGTTTTTTATTAAATTTTTGTGCTTGACTACAGAGAGATAAAATTCTCAAGCAGTAACTATATACCTACCGTTAAATATATAAATCTAAACAGGGATTTCTACGAATGTACCTAACACATTCTGTTTTTATCTTAGCAAGTTGTTGAAGTGAAAGAACGGACTGACGAATTTCTGGCATATGTTTATTTAAGTCTGGCGGCTGAGTATTTTTCATTCACCCCTCGCACACAACACCTACTGCGCTACAAAACTGGCGGTGCGCAGATCACAACCAGATCACAACGAGCAGAAGCCGCAAAATTCGCCGACCCGCTACAGTCGCTCGTCTCATTTTACCGTCAGGCGAAGCTCATTAACAAAACTTCCATAATAAATGAACAGGCGTAATCAGACGCAGGAAGCCTCCGTAGTGGTGTAATTAGCTGCAGTTTTTAGCAAAATGCTGAAATTATCCAATAATGTTACGGCTATACAGACGGCTGTTGGTCGCTGCTTTCTCTATGGCTGGCGAGCGGACATTTGCCTCCATGGCTGGCGAGCGGACATATGCCTCCATGGCTGGTGAGCGGACATTTGCCTCCATGGCTGGTGAGTGGACATTTGCCTCCATGGCTGGTG
>LQNS02277217.1:16198426-16221562 GCA_001587735.2 Parhyale hawaiensis
TCGCAATATTTTCAACAGTACCAGAATACACTCATCAGTTCATCGCAATATTTCCAACAGTACCAGAATACAATCATCAGTTCGTCGCAATATTTCCAACAGTACCAGAATACAATCATCAGTTCGTCGCAATATTTTCAACAGTACCAGAATACAATCATCAGTTCGTCGCAATATTTCCAAAAGTATCAGAATACAATCATCAGTTCGTCGCAATATTCCCAACAGTACCAGAATACAATCATCAGTTCGTCGCAATATTTCCAACAGTACCAGAATACAATCATCAGTTCGTCGCAATATTTCCAACAGTGCCAGAATACAATCATCAGTTCGTTGCAATATTTCCAACAGAACCAGAATACAATCATCAGTTCGTCGCAATATTTCCAACAGTACCAGAATACAATCATCAGTTCGTCGCAATATTTCCAACAGTGCCAAAATACAATCATCAATTCGTCGCAATATTTCCAACAGTACCAGAACACCTTACGCAGAACTGTCCACAATGATTTAGTTATGTTACTAACTGTGAAAAAACAAATACAAGCAGACAAGTGGACGGTCGGATTAGCACCAAAAACCAATTACCTGTTCCTCGTGGCATTCCCAACAGCACTGGTACAGTTAATGACCATCTGTAAAAAAACTTTTTGAGTTATGCGACTGCAACGGATAAGTTAACACCGTTACAATGAAATATAACTTATTTTTTATTGGTTAATTAAACGTGTGTTAGATTCACCTGCTCTAATCGAGACAATCTAATCGATAAGCCTTAATCAGATACAGCCTTCAATCCTGAGCGTTCGATTTGCCATTTTCAATCGAGTTTCAGATGATAAACAAGAACCTGCGACACTTGAGTTCACGGCAGTTTGATATTTCACATAATAATATTATTCTTTCCGAATCGAACTGTTATTGTAGCACAAACGTCATTACTAACGAAGAGTATTCGAGTAATGCGGTAATATTGTAGAAGTAAATCAACAAAAAGCATGCGATTCACGTTCATGCTTTCATGAAAACTTTGCCCTCATTTACTCCTGAACTTTCGCTTCAGACTAGCATTTGCAAGCTTTTT
The DNA here is from genome assembly GCA_001587735.2 of Parhyale hawaiensis. Lineage (NCBI taxonomy): Eukaryota > Metazoa > Arthropoda > Malacostraca > Amphipoda > Hyalidae > Parhyale > Parhyale hawaiensis. The sequence continues at coordinate 16,199,517 of LQNS02277217.1, forward strand.
CTTTTTTTTACATTTTGTAAGTTCTGCAAATCCAGACAGCACACGCCTACATGTTGCATGCGAAGCTAATGCCACCCCAATTCTGGCTGTCACCAAGTTGTCGTGAATGATTATCATGAATGAGGAAAGCCAATATCACCACCCAACATTCGCCGCTCGGTTACAGCTAGATACCATTAACCCTCATCACTGATATAGCATTACTAAAATCTATGTGATTAGCAACTATAACTAGATTGCCGCGAAAAACGTCGACAGGTAGTGCTGATCTGCTCCTGGGGACAATCGCGATTTATCGACCGTATCGTACGACATGACATCAGAGAAACTTGTACGAGTAGGTATTGGGTTTGAGAGATGTAGTTACGTCCATAGCACTTTATTGAAGCCATGCTCCGAGCAATACACAGCAGTTTCTCTTTTTTTTTTCAAAAGCCAGTTTGTGTACGACATTGCAATGAGGGCGTTTTTTTTTTTTTTTAGCTAAACGTCCGAATGTTTTGTTGCACTCTTGTAAACACAACTGAATGGCTCTAGCGTAAGGTGAATTCTGTGTTTGGTGACAGTGAGGTTGTCCGCAGATACTTTTTTGGCGCCTGTGATGGAGTATTGCTCATCGGTCTGGGCTTCAGCTGTTGACAGTCCCTTGCGTCTGTTGGACCGACTTGCTAGTTCAGCCAGTATAGGCTGTGCGCGGGTAATGATCTGGTGAACCTGTCCCCCCACAGGATAAGGGTTGCCGAACTCTGTATGTTTTATAAGGTATTCAACAATGAGAAGCTTTGGTTTTAATCGTCTGTCCCTGCCCTCAAGGTGTTTAGGAGAGAAACACGTGCAGCGGTCGGTGCGCACACTTTCACGTTGGAGGATGCTAGATGTCGAACTAATCAGTTCGGTCGGTGCTTCTTGGCCTGGTCTGTTGGGGTTTGGAATTCTTTGCTGGCATCGGTTCTCGGTCGTGTTGGCCTGCAGCCTTTGAAGACAGTTGTTAATGGCTTTTTGTTGGATTTCCTTTAGCAGCGTTTCCGGCTTCCCGGTGCGTCAAAGTGCTTCATTTGGGTTGTTCTACCTGTCCGCGGTGGACCGTGCGTGATGTTATAATAATGATAATGACTAGCGGGACTCGTGGAAATTCCACGGTTGAATAAAGTCAGAGCCTTCCAAAATAAACGAGACAACGCCAAGCGCATGTTACGCTATTGCAATTTACCAGAAGAATTCCACGATTAGTTAACGTTCTCACTTCGTAAGATGTAGCAATCCTAAGCTACGCTATTTTAACTCATTTTAACTTGTCCTAGCTTAGCTCTTCTAACCTAACCTATCCAGTAAATAAGGCCAGTCAGAAGGCCCCTCCGTCAAAAATGACAGCCGTAATTTTGGTATTAATCTTTTTATTGCTCAGGTTCCTAGTATAGGTTTTGCTGTAAAACAGGTCTCATCCCTGCGGGAGTGATCTTCCATTGATGAAATGTAAGTTGTACTGCAGTGAATTTTGCAGGAGCAAAATATCCCCCCTGCAAGATAAGGCGCGAATATAATCTTGTACTTGGGTTAAACATTGAGCAGCTCTAAGAAAATATAGTTCAGTCAAAAGAATCCACCGGATATGCTTAGGGCATACTGTAACCTGGATACCAATCGATTATTGAACCTCAAGCGTCGAAATTTTGCTCCAATGTAAATTCAGTATAAAAAGCGCCAGCTCAGCGTGAAGTTTCAACAGCTTCTAAAAGATTCAGCTAAATAAAGCCTAGCTAAGTGAAATGAATTACGCCAGAAAGGAACAAAATTCCTACAAGACTGATTCGAACTAGAGCACTCTGAGAGCGCATACCTCCGCCAAGCGAGGCAACGGTAGCAAAAAATTCATATTGGCTCTGAAACTATAATTTTCTTTGTATAAACTCCAAAATCTGATTATTTTTGTCTTTTGATAGTAATAACAGCTTGTGCAATTTTCTTGAACATCCGTTCATAACTTTTTGATTTAAACTACTAACAAACGTTATGACAAACATGAGTCGAACATACAAACGAACAAACCGATCTGCACCAAAATTTAACCATTTATGACTTTTAACATCACTAGCAACCCCTATAAGTTTCATAAAAATCCATTCATTATTTTTTTAGTTATTGTGCTAACAAGCATAAAATTAAAAACAGTGACAAACAAAAGAACGAACGAACAAACGGATCATTACGAAAATTTGGTCATTTACTCTTTGTTATATACCTAATAACTCATGTTAATTTCATAAAAATCCATCCATAACTTTTTAAGTAATAGCATTGAGAAAAATGAGGTAGACAAACAAACGGATGAAAATATCTTCACCAAAAGTTGATCATCTGTTTTTCCTAACATGCCTAACAATCCCTGTAAATTTCATCCAAATTGGTTGAGAACTTTTTGAGTTATCTTGGTGACAGACAGACACGACGAAAACATAACCTCCTTGGCGGAGGTAAATAAACGACTTAACTTATGCCCGACAGGATCAAAAACTCCATCGAAGCTATTGCCTTAGACGAATCTTGTAACGAAAAATTGGAACGCTTCTCCGTATCCATCCGATGACGCTGCTATGGATACAGCTGAAACCACAGAGGAGAAGCAATGTTCTTGAGTGATATCTCAGACCCGTATCATCATATATATAATTGCCCCTATCTTATGCTGAAGGAACCTGTGCAATTTCAACAGATAAGACTCTTTAATTATGATGCCCTAGGAACTGTATCATGCAAAGAAAAGTTGAAAAATGTCCCAAGTCAGGTAGTGAATTTTCTACCTAAGACCTGCCAAGAAGTAGCTGCTAAAATTTTAACTTGGCTCCTTCTCTTATTCTCCTGCAGCGTAACAGACTATATATCTGACAGGCCTATTAAAAACGTCGAGCACCACAAGCACAGCGGACATAATTTGTTGTGAAAGAAATGAAAAGCGGTACATAAGATACCAGTGAAATGGTCATATCTCTGCTCTGAAAGTGACTGAAATTTTTTCAAGAAAAGCTAAAGAAGACAGCTGTGGTTGAACTTCGTTCCAGCGAATACCAGAGCTTCTTAGAAGTTGAATTTTCCCCCATCTTATATTGAAAAACGTAACGTTCAGAGACACAGACGGACGGATGGATGGACGGCCGGACGTACGTACGGATGGAGCCTCAAGCAGAATTATAGTATAGATAGAATATCTACCAAAAAAGTTTCAAAAATGCTAGCCACGCCATGCAATGTGTTGGGACAGTTTCGATTGTAAAATATTATTTGAAATATTTTTAAATTTACTGTAGATTGCAAATGCAAAAAATTGTGTACTTCTCTTCCCCAGACACAGACACAACAAAGTATTCGTAGGATTATCTGTGTAAATGCAATCATTTGATCGACGAATGGCCCTTCCTCTAATGCCGGGGACACATATGCATTTCTACGTTCAACTGGTTGCTCGGATGTGCAGCTCACGTGCCTTTTCGATACATACTTAAAATCGGTAGCATAGATACCGTGGCATAAATGAAGTCCGAGTCTCACATCCTTGCATCAAGTTGTCTGTGTAAATGCCTACTGTGTTCTCAGCATAAGTAGCATAACGGTTACCGCGTTCACTGCACCATACCAATGTATCGTTTTCACTTATATCATATGTCAGAAGGTAACCTAGACAATGTAGTTTTGCAAATTTCTTTTAGCACATTTAGAGTACTGTCTGTTCGCCGGTCCAACCGTTTGTCACACAGGGGTAGGGAACCCTGCGTTCTGTTTTTCATATCATCAGCCCTAGGGACTCATCCCCTGATTTACATAACAAACTATTTAGTTAGCCGTAAAAGTGCTAAAATACTCCACAGGCGTATTCTTCCCGAAAATGTAGCTTCTACAGAATTGGCTTAAATTATAATAAAGAACTCTGTAAAATAATCTTTAGTAGCTGCAACCTGCAGAAATTCCTTGGAGGACATATAGCTAACTGGAAAGAATCTTTGCGCCCCCTTAGTGCAAGCTACTGCCTTGGGAAATGGCGGTAGCCCCCAGCCCCAAATACTCGGAGTTCGAAGGCCAATCTGGCTAAGTGACTGGTTGACAACCAATTCTCCGGTGCTATTAAAATGGTCTGCACGACAATTTATTGACACTTACTGAAGCGCAAGCTGGTTTACTGAAACTGCTGATAAAATTTAACGGTCAAGATGGACGGAAACTAAATGTGGTTCGTAAAGTGGATACCGAGTGCAATATTCGGCGAATCCACTAAGAGATGAAAATCTGAATTTAGTACGCGGGGACAGTGTGAGCAGCTAAGACAGCTAAAGACATCAGGAGCTTCATTTCGCCCCATTCCATCCACTGACATCACCAGCCTGAAAGTACGAAAAATACACTCGCTGACTAGAATAGGAATTAGCGGATGTGCGTACGTATTTTCTCTCTCTTCGTAGATCTGCTGTACTCTGCAGACTAACTTACCCAATGTTTTGGTGACCACCTACTCGTTGTTATAGGCCTGAACTCAGAACAAGAGCAGCTTAGATAGACAGGAGAGAAAAAGACATGAGAGTGCTAAGAAAAGCTGTAGATATCTTCTTACTTGGATTTCAACGCTGCCAAAGCAAGAAGCATATTCATATTTGAGGTTAATATACTCTTACTTTGCCATCATCATATTCTGTAACCTGGTCTATTTTTTGTCTATCGCTTTTCAGGAGAGCGTGACAGGATGTCCACAGCCTTCAACCTGGTATAATTTTCGCCTATCTGATTTCTTCAAACCTGGCACAAAATGAACGGATAGATAAACACTTAAGCAAACAGAAATTCTTTGGATTTTATTATACTATTCGATTATTGTGCTTGTGGTTCCATCCAGTCAAAGACCCATTTATTCATACATGCTCTCATTCCTCTGTCCGTACGTTACACCTTCAGCAACCTATACCTAAGTACCTAAGCCTCATGGGAAATTTGTTTAGGAATTAACGTTCGACAGGCGAACTGGCTGCACCCTGAATCGGGTGCCCGGCGTTAACCAAGAATCGATTATTCCTCAGACGACCGGAAACTCAAGCGTATATTGAGTTTTCGGCCGTGTGAAGCCGTGTGGTTGCTGCCAAAACTTATAACACAGTTCAAAGTGGAGAAATCAACGCCTCTGCCGGAAATCGTAATACGTGTGGTGGGTTTAGCTAAACTCGACTTTACCAGGTCTCTCGAAGATACCTTAATTCAATACCCCAGAACTTTTATCTCTGATTACTCCACGCTGAATTCAGTAGCTCCAACTTAGCAGGCGTAGTTCAGTATAGTGTGTCAACCTTTCGTGTTCTAAGATAGTTTTTTACTAGAACACACACACAAAAAAAGAAATTCATTGGAGATCGCCTGTCCAATTACCATTTTTAGACGGCAGTGCACTAGCATCAAGAGAAATATGAACCTTTTTCGAAAGAAATAGTACAGACACAACTTGAAACAAAACTATTGATAGTACTACAAGGTTACTTCACTGAGCATTATGACATTACACCTAAAAATAGAACACTTTCTCTGTCGCAGTAAAAAAAGTGATGAGAAATGAATATATCAGGTCAATTATATGAAACTTTTCATCTGAGTCACCACCAAAGTTATGGGTGTTTTTCGCCATCCCGATCGAGCAGCGTGTTTTGTGGGAAGTTCTTTGGGAACTTACTCGGTGCAAGGGGTCCTTATATAGCTCGTAGGTCAAATATTCTGGCCATGGTGGCAGTGCCGTTAATACATTAGGCGTCAAGGTATAACAACGCATGAAATCCACAGTGAAAATATGTGGAAGTTAGCATCACGCCTCGGCGGCACCAGGACATTTGCATCATAGGTAGTGGGGGGGGGGGAGCTGAAGAGGGGCTGGAGTAAAATTATAGAGACCTCACAATATATGCAAACATGTATGATTGTTGAATGTTTTAAATTTAGGGTCGTGACATTGGAAAATGTGAATGCATGTTCTATCCAACTGTTCAACTGAATTTTGATTTTCATAGTTTATATTAGAGAAGTGTATGCATAGGAATATTTTTTTATGTAAGAAATAAAACGTCAGCCATACCATTGGACAGAATATGCTTGTATATTTTGCAATATCACAACCCTAGTTACCATATTGGGGCCTCGAGAAAGGCTTGGCTCATCATATGGAGGCTGAAGGCCCCACCTCCATGCTCCCGCCTTGGCGCAGTCGCGGGCCACACCGGAGATTTGGGACATACGACGAACCACGGGAGTAGAGAGTGTCGTGTACACGGGAAACACGTGTTGACCGCAACCCATCACGCTTTTTCCTGCACCAAAAGGAATTAGCTGCTTTAGCTTGCGCGCACAGCAAGGCATACGCACTGCGCAGGCTATGTCGTTGGTGCACAGGTGGAAGCCCTGGTTCCCGAATAATCGCACTCTACACTGTCCTCAGCACTGGTCGGATTCCCGTAAACATTGAAAAAATCTTGCATTTGCACGTCTTCTCATTCACTAACAGAAACAAGTACAGTTTCTGCGTTGCACGAGTACACCAAGTCAGGCACTTCCCACAGGTGCACAGGATGACTTGCAGGTTCGGGGACAACACTGTGCTCAGTGTACAACATTCAAACAAGGGCTGGAGCCGAGGACACAGTCGCCCCCACTGGACAATGTCACCACAGACGGTCAGATTGCCAAGCCCGAACCTCTCTTCTGCAAAGAACGACTCCATCGCTTTAACTTTGATGAAGAGAGCAAAAGTTTTGAGCCAAAGTTTTGGACCAGTTGAAGAGACAGCTTTTTTGAGGAGATCCCTTTGAGTGCTGGGGAACACTTGCCTATTGCTTGGACAATACAGAGTCATGGCAATGAACAGTCAACTTGGGATAATTGTACTGTCTAGTGGAACACTTGATTGAACGCTAGGTGGAACCCTTGGTGGAACACCTGATAGAACACTTGATGGAACATTTGGTGGAACGCTTGGTGGAACACTTGGTGGGCAGTCGGTAGAACATTCGGCGTGCGCATCGGGGAATAGTTGATGGAATACTTGCACTAAATGGAACTCTTCTTTGAAACACTTGGTAGAACACTTGATAAAACACACCAGTTGGACACTTGATGCAACAGTTGGTGGAACATATGGTAAAATACATAGTGGAACACTTGTTGGAACACACCAGTGGAAAGATTTCGGGAGCAGTTGGTGAAACACTCGGTGAAACACTTGATAGAACACTCGGTGAAAGGCTTAATGAAACACACAGGTAGAACACTCGACAGAAAACACCAGTGGAATAATTGGTAGAATACTCGGTGAAGCACTTTGTAGAACAATCGGTGGAACACTTCGTGGAATATTCGATGAAACACTTGGAATGACGCTTAGTAGAACACGTGATGTAAAACACCAATATAACACTTGGTGGAACAATTGGTGGAACATTGGTGGAACACTTTGACGAGCACACCAGTTGAACACTTTGTGGAACATTTCAGTGGAGCACTTAATGGGACTTCGATAGAGTGTTTGGTGCAACACAAAGTGGGACACTTGGCGGAATACACGGTGGAACACTTGATGAAACACCTGATGGAACAATAATTGCTGAACACGTTGTAAACCCTTGGTGGAACGCTTAGGGGAACATGTGGTGGAATTCTGTGTTGAGCACTGGCTGGAAGACTCAGTTGAACAGATGATAGAATATGCCAGTGTAAAACTTTGTGAAGCATTTGGTGAAAGTCTTGGTGGAAAACATAGTAGAACACTCGATGAAATAGTTGATGGAATATTCCAGTGGAATACTTTGTAAAACACTTTGTGGAACATACAGCGGAGCACTTGGTGGAGCACTTTATCAAATACTTGGTGGACCAATCAGATGAATAATTGGTGGACCAATCAGTGGATCAGTTGGTGGAGTATTCCAGTGAAACACTTGGTACAAACACTGACCAGTGGACCACTTGGCTATAGCTTCGACCATGCAGAGTCATGAAACTGATCAGCTAACTTGAGAAAATTATCACGGCCACTAATAGAAGCATTTTGGCCCATCGCCGTATATACCATGGCACAGTATTTATATTTAACTGTACAATTTCAGCATCGGATTAACGCATGTGATTATTATCTCTACTTGATTAATTCATTCTTTTATTTGATTACACTGCAGTAACACCAGATAGTGGTTTGGTGCACTGCGATCTGTACCTAGTGGCGGTATTTAATTAAACCTAACACCACTGGTCTTGTCTCCTGGTGCCTTACAGAAAACTTACTGGTGAAGAGTGAAATTTATGGATATCAGGAAGTGTAATATTTATGAATAAATTTTATAGAAATCACAAAGTGTATTGTTATTTTATAGACTTTTAAACTTTATTCTACTCTTCAATCTTCAGTGCTTGAGTGTTTCTTTTTAATCCAAATCAGCATTTTTAGCTTTTCTTCTCTCAAACTTTCATGGTACGGTATTTCCTATATCCATTCAGATTTCTTTTTTAATTTGCCTAGTTTTGGAGTTATTATCATAATCGAGAGAAGCGATAAGAGGTGATCATGTTTTCGTTGAAGAATTAAGTATATATATATATATATATATATATATATATATATATATATATATATATATAATTGTTTATATGTCCACCCAACAAGAGGGACAAGAAGTTGAGCAATGCTCATAATTTTTGCAGCTAGATGTGAAAAATACCAGAACTCTAGAGTTAACTTGCCATCAAAAGTGATGTCGTTGAATTTTACTGTCTGTCTATCCAAAAAAAAGACAGAAGGAGTTGAGTCACAAAAGTAACAGATAATTTTTTTTCCAGGCAGTCAGATGGATTAACTGAGGCCTGAAGAATGACAAATCTATAGAGTTAGCTGGCCATCATAGTTCTTCCAGCCCCCTTAATACGGGTGATGGTTTTACACCAGGAGGCGTTGTAGTTGACAGCTATAGAGGATTTATTAAGACCAGCAAGAAACATTTTTTAAGAGAACATAAAAAATCACGAACACAGTTTTTATGAATATCCAAACATACATTTTATATAAATAGTTTAAAATAATACCAACGTAAAGAGAGCTTCATCGTTTTCATCTGATAGCCAGGCATTGGATTCGGTCAGATGGAGGTTACCTGTTTTTCATCAGCCGTGAATTTTGTCCTTTTGGGAGTGCATCTTTTAGACTGCGTTGTAGAAGCGAGTCGGAGGTGGCTTGGTATTCGTGCTGCTGTTTAGTAGTCAATCTCTTGACGACAGAACGTAATATTTCAACAGGGAGCATCATCTGTAACAACAGTGAGGAAAAATTGGATGCACATAGATGTTTCGCAGTGAGAATTTAGATGCACATAGGTGTTTCGCAGAGATGAATTTGGATGCTCACAAGTACTTCATGGGCAGTTTGGTGTGTCATCGCAACAAGCACTGCAGTCAGAAACACTTTGACTTGAAGAAGAAGAAGAAGAAAGAAATTTTGTATTTTTGTTACACTTGTGAAGCTAGATTCGGTTTCATACTACTATGAAGATCGCTATTCAATTTAAAGTTTGGCTCTCCAGGTGCAGAAATTTTAGTGGCTTTTGATGCATCTTGGTGCATCATAGGCTTGCCCAAACCGAAACACACACGTAAGTACGTAAGTGCACCATCAATGTGTTAAGTGCAGCATATGAGACCATATATGTACCATCATAACTCACTGGAACTAACTTCACTGTGGCGATAAGAACGATCATTCATTATCTAGCATACAGAGAATGCAACTAACGCAGATTTCATTTTGCTTCAGTTATTTTGGAATTTTGTTTTAATGCGTCACTGGTAGAATGGGGAAAAAGAGACCAAGTCTGTGATCCTGAGGAAAGAATTAAACGTATTTCACAGGCTGAATTTCATCCTCATATTCTCACAGCGCTGGTTTCTTTTTTTCTTCTTCTTCATCTTCTTCTTCTTCTTCACTATCAAATGTTAGCAGATTTTAAAATTAATGTAAAAGGAAAACCTCATTTGGTGTATTTATTATATGCCACATAATACATTATTTTTATTATTATCATTACAGAAGAGTTAGCTAATGTGTATCGTGATGATACACTTAAAACATTGATGATGCGTTTGCGCGTTTCAGTTTTGCGACAATAATGCATGTCATTTTTATGCATATAAATACATCAATAAATTCCAAAAATTCACTCAGAGCAGGTCGTTAGTTGCTGGCTGGTTGGTTTCTGGGTGGTTAGTTGCTTAATTGGTGTAATGGCCGATACATTCCGTTTTGAAGCAATAGCTAGGAGAAATTCATTTCATTAATGGCACAGAGGCGGTTGTCTAGCTAAACGTGGGAAATCCTAGCAGTAAAGACTTTTGAAGTACCTCTTAGCGGCAGCAGAGGCACTAAATTTCACTCTTTTTTTCCAGAGCAAAGTTTCTTTTACCTTGAACACCGGGTTGTGTTTCGCATATTGAATGAAAGATTAAGAATTGTAAAGTAAAGACATACAACGAGGGGCCTCCAGTAGCGATAAGAGACATATGTGGCGAAGCCTTTGGTACTCACCGCCAAAGTCGACTCCCTGCCGACCTGCAACAGCATATGAAGGGACCTGACTGAAAGGTAGCTTGAAGAATCTACTAAAACGAGCTTTTGTCTGCAAACGTAGTGAATAAAAAGGCATTAATCATTTATGTGACTAATGTAATTACTGGCTTTCAATTTAATCACTACTGTAACCTCATCAAACTTAACAAAAACGTGCCGAAACGAAAATAGCTCGCTTCATTTGCACTCACTGAGTTTGAAATGTCCAACTTTGTCAATACTCGTGAGAGTCATGTCATTAAAACTGAAGGTTTGCACTACTATGCAGTACGTTACAGCTGATCCGTCTACCGAGACGAAAAAGGAACATTTCAAATAAAATATCTCAATATATTCGTCACCGAAAGACGAAGGAAAAATCGTGCTAGGCGAAACCGAACATCCATTCTGCTAAACGATCAAGGGAAAGGCCATGCTAAACACCACTACGCAGCCTTCTTGCAAATTGATAACAAAAAAAAAAAGGGGCGTTGAGTGTTACAGAGCATCCACGCTGCAAATTGATCAGGAAAAAGGTCGCGTTAGGTGCTACAACGCATCCAGTTTACAAATTAATCGGGTTAAAATCCACGTCAGATGTTTAAGTGACTCCATTGCACAAAATAATTAGCGCAACGGCTGCTGGAAGTGTTGCAGCTCAAGCATCCTTCAAAGTGATCATGGAAGAGTCCGCGTTAAGTGTTGCAGCGCTCCAGCGCCTTTACTAAACTCATTCCAGGCCAACGGAAATTTTTCCCTCGTCTGATCAAGGCAAAAATTCGGAGGAGTTTTATAGGCCGTAAGAAATTTGTTGAGGTGCCCCGCAGGTGAACGCGGTCATCATTTCTAGCCACCAAGAGTTTCATTTGCGCGAGCGCATAAAACTGGCGTATTTATCGGCTGTCGCCTCTCGGGTCATACTTTAGCGATCGCATTTCCTAACATTTTCCATCAAGGCTTTTGTAGCGCACGCGATCTATGGCTTTTTATTGACAAATTATAGGCCGGGTCAGGGCTCCGTGGCCTCCCGCCCGCCTTCCAAAGGATCCAAGTGACGTAAAGAATGGATCTCGTCGTGAGGCCCGAGACGCGTGGGTAATTTATGCCAGCAGCCTCCCGATCGGACGGCCAAGACGAACTGCGCGTACGCTTTATGGAGCCAAAAATATGGGCAAACAGGCGGCCATTTCACGAGCTGCGTACGTACGGGCCTTCGCTCAAACACTTGGAATAACTTAGCGCTAAATAGACAGCCTTGCTTCATGGAATATAATTAAGTCTGAATTTGGGTGAGGATTCTTGCTGAAATACTAAGACTAACTTAGCTCCTAGGAGAGAGTCATGTCTTCGTGGAATAGACTCTCATTAATACTGATAAGCTGTTAAAGGTTCCAGGTTCCAAGAATGTAATTAAGCTTGTATCTGGATACAGATCCTCGAGGAAACTCTTATACTAACTTAGCTTCAAAGAGACAGCCATGTTTTCGTAGAATAGAGTAGTGGCGCTGAAACGCTCAAATAACTTCGCTCCAAAGACACAACCTTACTTCTATGAATTTTGACTAATCATGAATTAACGGAAATCTCTTACCTTTTACCTGAAAGAAACTTCTAAGCATTGCGAGAGCTTGCTGAAGAGAAGCGAAAGCTGTGTTGTACTGACGACAACGTAAGGCTTTGCTCGCATGTGGACACAGTGTCAGTATAGGGTTCAGTGCCTTTTAGGCTCTTGCCTTGGAAGTTGTGCTATATTGCGGGGGTGTGTTTTTCAGAGACCCTAGTTCTCATTGACAATGTTTGAAAAATAGTCGTGTAAACCAGATGACAATGCACCATAAATAACTAACAGACATTATAATTTTTTTCCTATTCTGAAAAAAAAAACATTTTCAACAGTTAAAATACCGTAGAAAGTTATCTGAAGATAACTTGCAGCATCGAAGTTGCTGTAATTGACGTAAACATTTAGTGAGTTTCCCCAAGCTGTGAGAAAAAATAATACATTGAAACAATACCTCAAAGCCCGTCTTCATGATTTGAATAATAAAATATTTAATACTTTCGAAAGACTTCCGCTCTATATTCTGAGCAGCAAACCGTGAAAAAGAAAAGGATTTTCACTGCTGATATTAGTGCACGTGTCTTCCCTACACCATTTGATATATAAAAAATATATCTTTCATTGCCTGCAAGCGGCAGAAAAAATAAAAAATGCGGTAGGAAGAATTTTAGGGTGTTTGAATGCAGCTGGATAGGGAGCGAAACTGATGAATTCTTGGAAGTGAAGGCGACGCTGCACTGCGCCACAATGAGATAGACGGTATCTGTGAACTACGATGAGGGGGTGGGGAGGGGGCTGAAAAAAGAAAAGATTGTTTGAAATTTGGATGCGATGTGCAGAATTGAGAAGAAAGAAGTTCATGACTTAAATTTGGTAACACCATAGTAGAAAATGGAGTTTATGCTAGAAAATGGAACAGAAAAAGCATCAATTGCAGGGATCTTTGTTTAAAATTAAAAAATTATAGTTATATTGTATACTACCACAACTCACTTTCCAAATCTTGACGCTCGCTTTTATTATCACCAGCAAGAGAAGCGTAGAGAGGTGATACTGTTTTCGGATAAGATTTAAGTATATACTGTATATATGTCTCTCCACCCGGGAATAGGGTGAAGGAGTTAAGCAATGTTCATCAGTTCTTGCGGGGATTCAGGTGGGTTAACGTAGATGTGAAAAATGCCAGAACTCTAGAGTAAACTTGCCATCAACAGCGACGGTGTTGAAATTTGTCCCCACTGCGGGTGATGGTCTTATGGCATGAGGCGTTTTAGATTCATCATCACTTGGTGTAAAAGACAATTGGCTAAAATCATAATCTTGACTACCGAATAGAATAATAAATTATGCCTACTGATATAGATCAAAGACATAACTACTTGTTAAAATCAACACCGTGGCTGTTGGTGAAAATAATAAAAAAATCATGACTACTGATTAGGATAGAATCAAAATTATGACCGCTGGTAATTTTAAAATCATGATTACTAGCAACAATCAAACTCATGACTAGTGGTAGAAATTACCGTAGTTTAATGACTACTATTTAACTATAAAATAATAGCTAGAATCAAAATTATGACAACTATTCAGATTCAAAATTTTATTACTGGTTGGAAAAAATCTGGCAACTGGTAATATTAAAAAGTACTGATTACTGCTGATCGACGATCACACTCTACCTACTGTAAAAACTAAAACCATAACATGTGATAAAATCAATATCTAACTAGTGAATAAAATGAAAATGTCATTACTTCTGGTAGTTATTAATATCAGATTACTGGTATATAAATATCATACTACTGGTATAACTAAAAAGTTGACGACTGGCTAATTCTAAAATCTGCTAGTAGGCTGCCTACAGCTAAAAATAAATGTGTGACTACTCGTAAAAATTACTTTATAATTTCTAGTAAAAACCAAAATTAAAACTGTGAAATTTAAATCTTGACTTTTATATTATATCAAAATCATGACTACTAATCGCAATTAAAATCATGACTACTGATTAAATTTAACATCATTAACGCCGTTTACAATGAAAACTACATTACAGCCATAATGATGGCTAGTAACTGACTCATAGCAAAGTCATGACCACTTTTTGAATAAATTTTTTTTTAGATATTGAATATATTTAGTTAGTAGGCGAAATTTAGTAAATCATACTAAAATACAATCCAGTATAGCAAACAGTGCAATGATTAGCAGAATTTTTCTAGAAGCTAAGCGTTGACGTAGTTTAAGATCATGGAAATTTAGCGTTAATTAGCCCTAATAAGTCAGATTGCTGCATTAACCATTTCGAATGCAACAAACCTTTTCTCGCAGGAAGAACACTTTCTTTAACAAACTGTTCGCAGATGTGTACAGTATGCAGAAATGAATTAACTGCTACAGCTGTTGACTCTCATAACGCATCATTCCATGTTCTAATTGCGACTATATGCGACTAACTAAAGGCGGTTCATGAATAAGTTACATGGAAAAAATTTTTCAGTTAATCGTCAAATGTTTTGTTGAGTCCTCGTAAGCACGTTAGTCTACCAACAAGTTCCTGAATGTCAGCCATCGTGTCATTAACTTTACAAGTGACACTCGTGAACTATGAGGTATTTTTTCTTGAAATTAGGGGTTATTTAAATCTCAGAGCTGTACGCCTTTGTGTCACTTAAATGGACACAGCTATAGATTCGGACGCGGATCTGAAGAAACTCTTTTATTATATTGTCGTGGGAACCGGCCTCTACATTGATAAGACGAACGTGATTAAAATTATATCGGAATGACTTCGCCACACGCGCAGAAGTTAACTTTTAACTTTGCAAATGAGCCCCGTCGAAGCAGAGTCAAGGGTTTATAGCTAACTTTTCAAGCACGCTGCTGGTGCATGCCAGGCTACAGGAGAGCAGGGACGCAGACAAGGCAGCAAATTTGATTATACTGACTTTATTTCATCATGTTCTCGTAAAATAATGTGTAGACCAACTCTATGTGGAGTTACTGGCGGTCACGACAGCTGCTTGGTGCTTCTTCTTCTTCTTCAGTTGGAGACCGTGACGAAAACGCTGACGGGGATGAATCTAAACGAGGGTAATCGTTTTTTTTTTTTATGTTGTGAATACATAATTCTTTTATTTTTGGTACTGTTCAAGCGAAAATACTCATATGACATACTAGTCCTACAGTATTTTTTTCGAGAATTATGGCACGAATATTATTATATGACCCAAAAGTTTTCAAGTATTTGAAGTTTTTCTTGAACTGAAGAATTAAAATAGTCAAACCATACCAAAAATACCAAATTATTGTAAGTTATTTGTAGCTACACGCACTGTATCACTTATATCCTTTGTACTTCGCGAAATAAACAGCAAGCGCTCTAATGCTATAGTGCATGTATAATTATTTTCAGTTACTGATACTATGGCAACAAAGACTGATACTTTTGTCTGGTGTTAACGGCCGTATGGGTTGAATTGCAGTCTAAGACACAAACTGAGCTGGTAACGATAGAGCAGCCTTAACATAACTCAACGAATTACGAGCATCTTAAGTGAATGCTACTGCTGATGCAGGGAAAAGACAGGACTGGTGGACCAGCTAACTAAGCAAATGGCTTCACTAACAAAACTCCTAATCTTGGTTTGATTTAATGTATGCCACTGGCACATATATACTCTTGGTTCATTTGTCGAAAGATCTTGGGAATTTAAAAATGCTGTGGTTTTATGACTTTCTTCTCAGCTTCAAGCAAGCAATTCATGGGACAACTTAAGTAAACTTTTTAGCCCACTGTCTCAATCTGATGGTTATAGGTACCTAAAGTTTCAAATTATTTTATTCCTAGTGAAACTGTAGAAAAAAATCGAAATTTATTCATACGTAGAATTGGGAATTTAAAATATGTAGATAGTTCCCTGTACATTTGTGATAAAATAGGAAAGACAAAACTCTGCGGATTTTGAGTTATAGATTTAACTTACTCTATGTTCTCCCAAATACCCTAACGCTGTTATTTAACAGTCGAATTGGTGGATCACAATTATAATCGGTCTTACAAAGGTCAGTAACTGCATAGGACGTTAAAAGACTAAAACAGCATTGTACAACACGAACATATCGATATATGGTTATCAATCATCCTCGTACGCGGAAGCGCAGCATGCATCCAGAAATGAGGGAAACAAAGTTTCTTGACCATATATCTACATCACTGTATTCGATGCGGGTTCTCGGCCAGCAGATTTCCACCCGCAAACTGCACATAACCAACATTGGGCGCACATTCTGCGGCGTGGCTCATATCGATTTTAAGAAGCAAGAGGCCAAATGGTATCCGTAGGTCCCTGGGGTGTGACGGTCGCGACACGCGCCTCAGAGCTCGCCGGAGTTTATGTTGGTCTGCGCGCAGTCTCTCGCGCCTCGATCTGCCGTGCAAATGTGTGCGGCGGGTCATTGGGTACGATACAGGGTGGGACGCTTGTGGCAGGCCCAGGTCTGTCGTAGTGTGAGGTACAGATACGCTTGGATGCAGGCTTGCGTCGGTTGTAGTTCTGTAGTGCATGGAATAGAGGAGCTTGGAGAAAGCCTACAGCAGGTACAGGTCCTTCGCTGTGTATGGTGCACAGACGCTTTGGTAGGCTAATGAATAATGACAGGTGTCGTTCTGCAGTGTGTGGCACAGAGACTCTTGGGTACAGTCTATTGGCAGGTGCAGGTCCTTAGCAAGGAAATCAATTTCACTTTTGTGCTTTATCTGTAGAAATATGAATAACAATTGCCGCCAAGTAAGGTTGACACTTAGATTCGACAGATATCAGACTATGAAATGGAAATTTAGTGGTCAGAATATACGAGCGAGGGTCCCATGGCTTTTTTTTTTTTTTTTGCATCTGAAAGCTCCTTACATTAGTGAATGATCGGAAGCTATCATGTTATGCTGTTTGTTTTGAATTTGCGCTGGTAAAGGAAACTGTGCCTTTATTGATCGTAAAAAACTTAGTTTAAAATAGCTTTACTTACCCAAGCGACCTAGAGATCATCCCGGTGTATTCGATAGCCATAATTCTTCGTAACACTGAGGTGAAGAAGCTATAAAAACGTAGCTACTTCTTCTCTATTCAGTATAAGACCTAATTTAACGAGTGACCCATGCGGACTCTAAAATCCTGTTCTTTAGCACAGGCCAAACGTGAAGAGCGCCACGTCTTGCATTCAAAGTAATCTAAAAAATTCTGCTTTACACTTGCGCCTGAATCTGATGGGCAGGTTTACGCGACCAATAAATGATCGTGTTCTTTCAGCTCAACTTCCTAGTCAATGCGCTACTAACACTCGTACATGGAACCCACATGAGCAGTTAGCACAGGTTAATCTCGTCGGCAGCGGTTCTACAATCTAACATAACTTCCAATGATTTCGTATCTTTTCGCTGCCTAACATAGTGTAAAGTGTGCCTCCAAAAAATACACACTGACACTATGGTGCAATCTACTTTTGGACTATTTCCTGAGTTGAAAATATTAGTGCCACGCTCAATTCATGCTAATTAATTTTCGACGTAATCACATTTGTGACCTACATGAACGTCTGGCGGCTGCAGCTTATGAAGCTGTAAACGGCCTCAACACTACGCCTCCGTCTCGCTGTCCAGTTAATGATGTCGTAACTTACGCGGTGCTCTCCGGTGTCGGACCCTTGTCGGCCCCGTCAGTGTGTACGTACAACTTAAAATGTAAGAGACTTATATTGACGTTCTAATGCAAGGACCAAAACGTATGAGCAGATGATCTGCTCGAACGTAGACACGTTTTACAGGGACAGTCGTAAGCAAATGTACCAATGGACGTCTACTCATAAATTGATCGTACACTTGCTAAGTGTAGTCCCGCTGGAGCTGTAGTCAGATTATGGGAAAAACGAGTAGTAATGAGTCATATCGCATTGAGTGAGAACAATACTGGGATAGACAGCAAGTCCGATAATTCATACAGGTAATTAAGTATTCATGTTGACACTCTGCTTACGGTTACTGATCAACATAAGTAGTGACCACAAAGCTATTGATCCTGATCACTCAAACTTTATTGTATATCATATTTTTTTACATAACAACACAAAGTCTGAAAAGAATCTCTCGCAGTCCTGCCAAGTACGTACACAAGTCACTAGTTGAAGGAGAGCAAGTCTGAGTTCTTGTCTGCAGCTGTTAGATTGAACGGATGAATAATAAAGTGCACTCTTGGGAGCAGAAGCGATGACTGAAGAGCTAAGCATGACGTATGGATGCGGGGGTGCTGCCTCTCGCTCGGGCTTCCTCTTAGTCTGAATAGCGGGGAGGTCACTGGGTACACATAGCAATTTTTATTCAGTGCGATCTGTGACTTGCAGTAAGACTTGGATGAAGGACAAAACAGCTATAAGAGAGCGTTCTGAGGAACATGTTTCAATATTTCAAAAATATAGATGCTATACGCATAAATTTGATAAGTGATTGACTACTCGGAATGGTTCTCAATAGGAGAATAATGGTTCGGCGCAGCAGGCGATGTTACTACGAATCGTAAAATGGAAAATTCAGGAAGGGTTGTTGCTACACAGAAGCTATATATAGAGCTCGAGAGTGAAAGGACTATAGGTATATCACTCCAATGTTTCCTAGAGGAATAGCACAATGAATAATATCCGAAAAAAATGGACAATATACGTTATTTGCTTAAGGACTTAGTCTGTTTGTGATTTCTATTGCAGAGCGGAAATAAAATAACAGAAAGTAAATGATAACATCAAAAATATAAATGCTGACATTAAGTATTATAATGCAACGGCAGAGTATGTATAGGTGCCGTAATTAATTATGCTTTCTACAAGCTGCAGGTTAGGAAGAAATCTACATATAGCATTGTAGATCAGTATTGTTAGAGGTCTAATTTGAGCTTGGTAAGTCCGTAACTTTTACTGAAGACATCAAAGGCACTGAATTTGTTCAAGCAGCATTCTTGTTAGTATTCCAACAATCGCCACGGAAGCTCACAGCGTGCAGCATAGCACAATCTCACACAAAAGTATAGCAAACAATGTACCAAGGCTACCCAGACACAGCCTTGACTCAGCCCGGACAGTCATGGTGGACCAATACGGTGCTGTTGCCTAAATAACTTTGCTGTTACTTCACTATAGCCTGCTGCAAAAAGACGCACGAGTAAAACGCACTAAGAAAACTTCACACCAACATACATGTGCAATTGTTGAGAATACAACAGTGAAAAATATTTGTAATTAAGATCAAGGGACTTCAATTTACATTATTGAAAAAAAGGCTTCAAGGATACAAAACATTCAATCAGCAATGCTAGAAAGCATAAAAAAATATTACAATCGTTATGTCCTTTCAGAGAGCAAGCCTGCTCAACAAAATGCTGAGGCATTTTGGAAGTTCCTTTAATATAAAAAGTATGAAACATAAAAAGCTGCTTGACTACTCTTTTGAATAAAAACCAGATAAACCATTGGTCAGCGATTACGCTTTCAAGATAAGTTATTGTTGGTTCTCCTCTTGGCCATCTATAGGCTACGACCCTTCTGAAGTCAACTGACTCGTACTGAACTCTACACCCTTGGGGTGGTGCTCATAGCACCAGCTGGACCTCTTCCGAAATCATTCAAGGTATCCAGTGTATGTGAGCGATAACACAGCCACACGCTCGAGTCCAGTGCAATGCTTTCCAGAGCTCCTTGGTAACACCAGCTGGAAATCATTCGAATTCACCCAACGTATCCATTGTACGTGTACGCTTGCCCTCAGTGTACGGCAGTCCAGAGCACCGACGCGTGTATAGTAGCGGCAGAGCGGCGGGTCAAAGAGTACAACACAGGACGGCTCTGCTGCAGATCTATACTGGAGCAAAAAAGTTTGGGAAATTGACCATATTTTGGAGAGCAGGGGCAATGACGGGACAGACGCATGTCTTTTAGGTGGCACTGAAGGATGCTATGCGCGTTACTTTGATGTGGTAGTAATAGCAGTAGCGGTAGAGTTCGAACTGCAAATGTAGTACTGGAGGAGCGGCAATGGCTAGTACAGCAGGGGAAGTAGAGCTATAATTACAGTGAGGTGTTGACATTACTTTGATGTGTGGGGAAGCATCCATTTTACGGGACGTTTTCTCGTAGCTTATGTCTTTACCGTCTGGGTAAATAGCATCTAACTTCAAAGTTAAGACTAAACTATGCTAGTAATTGCTATCTTTGAGGCTTACTTAGGCATCTCTTTCAAAGAATGTTACAGAAAACGTCAAATTATACGCATTATCTTAATGACGTATAGACAGCTAGAAATCATTCATTATTTAAGATTATACAAGTAGTAGCTGTATATGGCATATAAAGTAGCAGTATAATTCTAAGAATTTACCTCAAAATGATGAAAAAATCCAGTTTTTCGTAAAAAGAATATTGTTTTGAAAGTCTTTCATGGATATTGGATAACAAACATTGTGTAATTGTGTTATTAACTGTGATATTACACTGATCGTTTTATAACTGATGAGTGTTATTTTTACAGCATGTGCTTTTTGGCAGTGCTGTGTACTACGACCCATCTTGTAATAATTTTCACTTTCAGCAAGTGTGCATGACTTGCGATTTCAATTTTTAGCAAGTTTGCACGGGGTTATCTTTTCCATTTTTGGCTGGTTTTACCTGGTTTAATGTTTCCACTTTTTTTGCAAGATTGCACTGATTTACCATTTCCATTTCTGTGAAAGCTTACACAGGCTATAGTTTCCATTTGTGGCAAATTTGAACTGGTTTACCATTTCATTTTTTCCAGTTTGCACTGGTATACCATTTTCATTTTTGGCAAGTTTGCAAAGGCTTACCATTTCAAATTTGGCAGTTTGCAACAGTTTACCTGTTCGATTTGCTGGCAAGCTTGCACTGGTTATTAGTTCAACTTTTTAACAGGTTTCCACTAGTGTACAATTTAAATTTTTTGACAAGTTTGCATTGATTTACCATTTTTACGTTAATTTAACAAGCCGATGGATAGATAATATTTCTCAACGTGTCTTACACAGTCTGTTATAATATTATATATTTATGTAGATAATTTATTCATATATGTATCTCATGCACACAGAAATTCGGCCCCTTTTCCCGCCTTTTGTACACTGACTGATCAACCAGCAATATGATGCATGCCATATAGTAAGTAGATTGTGAATGAACCCTTTCTATGTATATATAGGGAGTTTATCAGGGTCACAGTCATCCTTTTCTTATGAAATCTACATATAACTAGTCCAGTAGCTTGTAGAAATAGAGATATTTTGGGTATTAATTATTTCCTGAAGACTATGAGCTTCGTTATAGCTTCGAGCACTGCAAGCCTGCCTTTTAGCTCTCTTAGTTCTGGCCTTGCGTCTGCGCCATTCTGTGCTTGAGTTGCCGGTTCGAATCTCTAAAAGCAAATTATATATATATATCTATATATATTTATATATATATAGCGTTTTGTCCCGTCATCACATTGCACTATCCAGATACTGGCTTCATCTGTCCTTCCTTCCGTTTTAAATAAAAGAAATGCGCAAAGAGTTGAGTCAGAGACTCGAACTGGGAACCAACAGGTCACCACTCTGCCATTAAACCACCACAGCTCTAAAAGCAACGCAAGCACACACGGTGCCTGTGCTGGCCACTGCATTATGGTTAGAGTTATATTGGCAGAGCCGTTATAAAAAATTTCACCTCATGGCGACTTTTTTAAGTATGTGTAGCGGGGTTCCCTACGGTCAGGCAGGATTCGGGACCGTAGTTGATGGCAGACGTCAATTTTCGTTCTTTAGCAGTTGCCCTCTTGACATTTTACCTTTGGGT
>LQNS02277217.1:16285475-16301102 GCA_001587735.2 Parhyale hawaiensis
TTCTTGCATTGCCGAAGTTGAAATCGTAGCACTGAAGATATCTGAAGCTTCCGTTGGCACTCTCATGCTTCTTGATTCGTAGTTTCTTCCCACAGATGATTTCGTTGCATGAGCTACTCTTCCCACTTTGATGCAATTGTCAACCAAACCGACGAAACATATGTTTTCACGGGCAGTAGACAATTATTTCTTCTAGCTTACTGTTTTCCTCTGACGAAGCAGTTTTCTCTTCGTAGGTCAAAATGTGAGCACCTCAAATGAAACAGATATTTGAGGTGGAAAAACGGTACAACGGTATCTTTGCTACGGAGCGGACACATTGTATATAAGCTACTATTTTGTTTTTAAGTTTGTTTGCGTATTCTACTCAAAATGTTACTTCTGCCTGTCTATATAGAAGACCTAAGGATGACAGCACGACAAACGATCAATGAAGAAAAGAAAAAAATTCAGAAGCAAAAAAGAGAAGAGGAGATTCCGCACCGGCCTAGAGGCATTAGGCAAACGTATAGGTTATTGCGTGAATTTTTCACCCACGGGTCCACTAGTAGGTATAATAAAGACCGATGTGTATTTATATGTATGTTTATTTATCCATTTTCTCTCACGCTTTACCAAATTAGATAGGCGAAAATACAGGTGCCGAAGACGGTATGTTGGATATATACGGGGGTCGCACTTAGGCGCTCCAGCTGAGGGACCTGAGCATGCCTGCATGACTGACGATTGACCGTGTCTGGACAGGGTATAATAAAGTGCATGTAGCCCCAGGAAGCAATTTAAAGAGCGTAACGGGAAGACTCACAAAAAATTAGCATTAAAAAGTGACGTCATCACCGACGAATCTATGGCTATGTAGCCTATGAGTATTTTAACTAATTTAACAGGAAAAGTTGTCTTAAATTACGAAATTCATCTCTAGCGTATAAATAAATCAAGATAATATATACTAATTTAGCAATTATATAGAGAAAATTGCAGCGCATGCTGGTGGAAACTCACACAGCACTAGCGCAAAATTTGTTCCCTTTTGGCGACTTGATTTAACTTCTTTTTCTTAATTGCCTTATTTGCACTTCATATTCAGTTCACAGTGCTCTTCACGGGACGTATTTCCTTACCAACAAATATAAGCACCATTATAGTCAATTCTGTACGCGGCAGAAATCACAGCAACGACTAGCCTATACTGCTCGAACTTTCTGTACTTGACATCATTTTCCAGTGTTTTGCAGCCCAAGTAGCTGGCCAGTCATGAGCGGGGAGATTGAAAGCGATAAAATACGGTGATACGTTCAAGAAAAAACCCTATGGCGGCGGGAGGTGTCACTCTAATACTTCGACTCGTCGATGTGATGTAAATTTGCTACGTGCGGTCACAGCTAAGTTTTATTTTAGTCCTATTGAGTCCTCCCGTTGCATTCTTTGCTTCCTGGGTAGCCCCATCGCTTGGTAACACTTCTGCGCATCTCTACATAACGTTATCTGGAAACCTCAATCATGGTTAGTGCCTGTCTTGTAAACGAGTTTATGGAAGTAAGGTGGCCAACAAATCGCATTATCGATTGCCTTCGTGTTTTTTTTTTTTTTTTTTTTTGTCCAAAAGAAAGTAAAGAATTGGCAATATTTTTTTTTTCTCGATGTCATGAAGATGGATATCTACGCTCCAATTTTAAATCGCCAAGTTATTGCAGTAAACAGGCAGCAGCTGTTCTTAACATTTTTCCTGTGCAGTATAGGAGTAACGGTTGCTTAGTCTATGGCTCAATGGGGGAAAAGTAGCAGAGCATTTAAATTTTATCATATAAAGCTATATTCGAGTAAAATTAGGGTAATATTTAACTATATCTTCCTGTCTAGCTTCTGTCCGGGCGCTGTAACGTGGGCAGCCGCAAACCTGCTCTTACTTGTTACTGCAAGTTTGTGTTATCTAAACTTGAGGCACTTATAGCTGCAGTAGCATATTTGACTACGGAATGGCATTATTAAGCCCACTACAGACGATAGTCTTTTGTTCAATATTTTCACTTCGAATATTTCGTACCGTCGCAGCAAACAAGACTGTGTCTACCGACAGTTTGATAAAATGTTTACCGTCATATCCGCTGGCTTAGCAAGTGTCACCAGTGCAGTGTCTGGAGTCGTTTCAAATTTTTAATGAATGTCGTCTCTGAAAGCAGTGCTCATATTTGCTGCGTTTACAGACACAGCAACGCATTCGAACTCGGTGAAGTAAAAACACGACACCAGACTATCGTCAGCAGCGGGCTCTACTTGAAACTCTAGAGCCAATATTTTAACTGCAGCACGTTGATCAAACGTTCTATGTAGCTGAGTCTTCTGACAAGAACGAATGTATTTTATTTCTTTCAGGCTACAACGTTGTGTAATATGTTACTGAGTATCCCTCCTCAAGTCTTTCAATGGAACCGCAGAGAACTGATTTTTTTACTGCAGCAATTAGTTTATCGCATCATTTTATGACTTGTTTCTACCGTACTTTGTTTCAAAAGCCTTATCTTAAGGCGTCTTTTTGTGACCAGCGCGCGGATGATTCCCCCTGATCGCGCATGATTCGTGCGTTTTTTGACCGCATTTTGACGTGATTCTGATAGCAATCAACCGTGATCAGTGGTGAGAATTGATCGCAGCGTGATTTCCTCCGCAGGCTAATCATGCGTGATTAAAGAGTGATTCCAGCCGTTGGACCAGTAAAAATTCAAAATTTGAAATGCAAAGTTGTGATGTTTTCTTAAATTTATGGATAAACTGAATAGTGTTATGATTTTTTTGTAATATGGACTTCCAGAATTGTAGTTTCCTTACTTTTATGCCTGCGTTTGTTCAAAATGCTTTAAATACTGCTAGTTGAATTATGCATCGGCTTTAAAATAAATAAAAACTCATAAGAAATCTATTCCCAACCATTTTTAATAAAAATATGATATAAATATAATTTTAAATAATTGACATGGCGGCTCTGGTTTGCTTACAAAATCGTTGACCGTTCTTGTGCTTTTCAGTGATTACGATGATCATGATCATGGTGATTCTGATTACGAGCGTGGCCACAAAAAGACGCCTCAAATTTGTGCTGTAGTTAATGTATCTGAGATTAGGCATAATAAATTTAGGAGCTACTAGTTAACAATTTACATATGTATTTGTTTAATGTTTTCCGTGAAATATCTAATGTCACTTTGTTTACTCATAGGCTACTAAGCCTACTTTAATATAGGTATGCGGTAAAACAATGCACTGACTACGGAATATCTTTTTTTTACAGTGTTATCAAGTCAAGGAGAGCTATACAGGATTTTTGCAATGAACCGCAATATTTTAATAGACCTGGTTGTTCGTTGCCATAAGTATAGAAAGTTTAATAATTTGAGTAAACGAAAATCGTAAATAGACTATCGTGAACCAGCCCGTTTTGGCCTCCTGATGATGTCACAGCTGGCCAGCAAGCAAAGGGGGCGGAGTCGGAGATGCGCGTGGGGCCAGGGAGAAGTGTACGGAGGGGTTGAGGGGTGGGGGGGTTGTAGAATAGGTTGATACTTAATCTGTATTTGACGATTGCCTTATTTTAGGAGTACTCTGCTGAAAAAAAAGCCCTGACAATGGTTAGACTCAAAGTCAAAGGCGCTACCTGTACGTTATTACAGCATTGTGTCTGGACATGTTAATTTTTCAACGGTGCTACGGGTGATGTCACTTCACTACGCCTCATAATATATATCCAATATTTTAGGCAAAAATGCTGCATTTTCATTTGAGAAGTCTTCTGAACAGTTACAAACACAGGAGACAGCGGGGGTTTTCCTGAAGGGCTAACTTGCTGTCGTCATTTATAATGACGGCTTGGGACACTTGAAGGAAAGCATATTTAATGAAGCAAGATCAACACAAATTATTCGCTGTCATTTTATGACAGCGCAGGCACACTAGTATTAAATTAATATCTCTATACACGAAGCAATACCAATTAATTACTATTACATCGTAAGCGTACAATTCTGTTTCTATGTTGAATTCATGATGAATGACAATATTTTTCTCTCCTCGTAATGACTTGTACTTTCATCCTTCGTGCATTCACTTGAAACATATGTAAACGTACACTTTTTATAAGTATAACTACATTTTTTAAATATTCCAATTCAAATTTAGCTACTTTTTAGTTAAATTGGCAACTTTGAATTGAGTTTCTGGCGTCTCAAGAGTAACCTATTGTCGGTCAACGCCTGAAACTCGATTCGGCGGATCAAAGCCAGCGCACCTGTCCGAAATTTCAAATAAATTAAGCCTCGAAGGTCTTTGCAAAGAACAGACATCTTTGAACAAATTAGCTCTTAGGAACAGTTTCGTGCAAACTCTATCGCGTCAGAATATCCATGGGCCTCACGCTCCCCTCCAGAATAAGGTTTAGTAACTCTCGGCAGGGGATATTGCCACTGGCCGCAGTTCCTTTGTAGGTATGTAGCTTTGCTTCTTGACTTGGGGATATGTTATGAATCATACGTCATCCGTGGTGTTCACACGCAGCCACCTCACCGAGCCTCGCTGCTTGGATAACTTTCGATTGGATGCGGTGTAATCCAAAAAATATAAAAGTAATAATTACAAAAATTTATAATGCTCTTCTTTATTAAATAAGGAAAAAATAATGTATGCATTGATAATGAACGTTAAATAGCAGCTAGTGTCATAAAAACGTACGATACCACCTTTTAAAAGGTGATAGCGAGCCCAGCTGTCAAGCCCCGTAAGTCCAAAACAATCCACTGACTAATCACCTCCTTGATGATCCTTCTGGTCATATCCTGAACGTGCAAGGACCCACCAAATCGGTTCACCTACACGAAACCTCGCTATACATGTGAGGGAGGACCGGGACTGAAAAAAATATAAACAAAGCCCAAACTAAAGCCCCACGGCACCATCCTGATCCCCTTACATGGCAAGCCCCCGAAAATCAGTAAAACAACGCGCAATTTTTCTCTAAAACTTGTTTGGAATCCTTCCGTAAGACCCGTTCCAGAATTGCACTGCTACTCCTGCGCATTTTCGCTCCCTATTTTTGCTGCTGTCCAATCCGATTGAGAATAGTTTTAATTTCCTGGGCCACATTTTCTCGAGCCTGAGTGGTTTTCTTTATGTGAAACTTTGTCAGTTTGCGAAACTTTTCAATGAAAGTTGAATGCGTTGGCACTCAATGAGAATGAATTATGCATAAAAGCTAAGTTAAACGCTTGAATTTTGGGTCGATGAATGCGGGGTGTTTTGGGACGAGGTGCAAGCGCGATACAGCATCGGATTCCATGTACTTCGCAGCTCAGGACATCGCTGGCTTTGCTGATTGGTAGCTTTAAATTCCTTGACTTTGGGGCGCGGCGACCGCAAGGGGCTCGTGTAGGTTACCTTAGCCGTTAGTTAGGCCTCCGGGCCGTCTGTCTTTCGTGCCCACTTTGCTTCCTTCCATTTTCATACTACAACTTGCTCATGCTTTATTATAATCTTCCTCTTCTTTCCCTACTTTCAGTTCCCATGCGCGTAGACTCGTGCAGGGTTCCACTTTTCTCTTGGCATTCTTAATGTCCTTTCTTCCTCTCTCAGGATCACAGTGTACTCTGTGGGTAGGGAGGCTTAAACTAAGAATATAATAATTATTATATCCTGACTACCACACAATAAAACCGACCCAAATGGAATGCTCTACACAACGAATAAGCATGTGGTCTTTCAGATAAAATACAACTTAATTACTATGTACGAACATATGGCCATAGACTGCGCTCGACTTGAGGACTGGAACCGGCACTGCAAACCCCGAACAGATAAATTGTATCGACTGCGATTCAATACGAAGACTCTTGCTGGGGGCATGTGTGGTCCTCCCAGTTCCATCAAGATCATCCAACTAGCCATACCTTGTCTCAAACTGCACGCCCGAATTTTGGATTGGTCACGTTTTATCGAGTTTCGCCCATCTTATATTATGGGGAGCAGCAACCCCAAGGGAATTTCGTAGATTATCGTAGCCATTAGCTAGGCCTTCGGGACGTCTGTCTTCCGTGCCCACTTTGTTTCCTTCCGTTTTTCTGCTAGTACTGAGGCGTGTTGCAATCAGACGCTTGGGTTACCCTCAAAGTGTTACCCTGGGCGTACTGCAATCTGACGCCGGTGTTACCCTCGGAGTTGTTAACCGGTGTCACCTGGCGTAGCAGTGAATGCGACGTGCGATCTCAGCGCCCCCAAATAATGTTGCGGAGTTTGCGGAAAGCTCCTACAGAAACATTTCTGGCAGAGCATTATCTTGGCTGCATTTTGGGTTAAAAATATGAGAAAACTACGCAAAAGTGCTTCAAATACTAGAATTCAACCAATACAGGGCGGTATAAATATTTCAGTACCACTAGTTAACCATCAAAGTCAAAGTTTGTAAACAAAGTCAGTGTTACCCAGCCATAACCCTACAATTTTGGAGGGTTGTTGTCGGTGTCACTCGGTGTTACCAAACCTATGTCGCATTGGAGGCTGGTGTAGCACGGGTGACGCCGAAGGCCTGACTGCAACACGTCCCAGATGATACTTTGCTCTGTTCTTCTGCTTTTCTGTTCCCATGCGCATTGATCCACCATCAGGGAGGCTTAAGCAACTAATATTGTGGTAATGACTAGCAGGAACCTGCGGAAATTCTGCACAATATAAGCACTGTTCTTCAGTGATATCTCAGATCAGTGTAGTCGTAATTTCCCCAAATAGGCTACCTATGGAAATTCTACAAAACAAAAGGATTGTTCCTTAATTATAATGCCCTTGGACCCGTACCATGCATACGAAAGACAGACAGTGAATCTCCTATCTGTGAGACCTCCGAGCTGTACAAGCTTAAATTTGAACTGGTCTCCTTCTATTAATCTCTTACCAGGTCATATCAAGGATACCTCAGGTATGCCCTAATTTTCCCTCATCTACTTCTGGTCAGAGTCCCGGTCGCATTATATTATAGATTCGTGGAACTTCAGGAACTAAGCGCACTCCTATCACCCTTGGTACTGCTGAAAACGATCAACACCTGAACCTCGACGCCAAAAGTAGCGGAACCAAAGCGCATGCAGAGTTGAAGTATTAGGCAAGTTGAGGCTAATCTAATCTAATACTAAGAATGACCGTTGCGTGTTTATATAAATATATATATTTATATGTTTGGTGTCACGCTCTTAACGAAATAGATAGGGGGAAATTTGCCCAGGTTGGAGGCTCTGGTGCTCCTCTCAAGGTCCATTGAAAGTGATAGGCAGAAAATAGGCCGGGTTGCAGAAGATGGTGAACGTATCTTAAGTAGGGACAGATGAAATTCCAACAATGAAGACATCGCAGGCTTAGTCTGATTTGTACGAGTATTAGCTTCTCCATACATCGAATCTACGGCAAAGTATAAGGCGACCTTATGTCTGAATGCATTTTTTGCATTGCCGAAGTTAAAATCGTAGCACTGAAGATGTCTGAAGCTTTCGTTGGCACTCTCATGCTTCTTGATTCGTAGTTTCTTCCCACAGATGATTTCGTTGCATGAGCTATTCTTCCCACTTTAATGCAATTGTCAACGAAACCGACGAAACATAAGCTTTCACGGGCAGTAGGGAATTATTTCTTCTAGCTTACTGTTTTCCTCTGACGAAGCAGTTTTCTCTTCATAGGTCAAAATTTGAGCACCTCAAATGAAACAGATATTTGAGGTGGAAAGACTGTATCAACGGTATCATTGCTACGGACCGAACACATTGTATATAAGCTGGTATTTTGTTTAAGTTTGTTGAAGTGTTTTACTCAAAATGTTACTTCCGCCTGTCTATATAGAAGACCTAAGGATGACAACACGACAAAGGATCAATGAAGAAAAGAAGAAAATTAAGAAGCAAATAAGAGAAGAAGACATTCCGCACCGGCATAGAGGCATTAGGCAAACGTATAGATTATTGCGTGAATTCTTGAAGCACGGGTCCACTGGTCTTATATGGATATCGTGATGAAACTAAACCGGTCGACCACAATCCTAAGCTCACTGCACAGGAGAGTCTAAACACTGATACGTTTCACGTTCTTGAAATAAATGTTTCTACGACGGCGATAACAGCTTAATGCGTTTGAGCAAGGTTTTAAAATATACGTCGTTAATGGGCACGTTCCTTTGGATAATCAAAGTCGATCTAAGTTAAGTCGAATTGACTTGACTTGTCGGGAAATGCAGACAGGAACTTTTGCTGCGTCACCTTGAACCCTGTTTCATGTGTTTGATGCAACCCAGTTATGTATATTGAGCCGTCTGAAAACCCAAATTACGGAAGTCTTACAGGTTATCTGTTGAGGGTCAAAGTCGGAAATTTTAGTTGACGGCTCGAAACCCGAGCCCTCGTCTGATATTTCGGATAAGCCGAGCATTGAAAACTTACGATGCCTTCAACTGGACGCCAAACTTAAACCTTCGAGGTTTGACTTGGCCGAAATTCCAGACACAAGCTTTGGTTTCGCAACTTTACCTAAATCGAGCTAGAAATGTTAGAACCAACCGATGACGATCAATGGGCTATAAAATTTCCATTTTGAGAAGGAGCAAAGTTGAGTTTCTAAAAGTCTTAAGGGTAGCTGGTTGAGGGTCAATACGTAGCTGATAGTCAATTCAGCGGGTTGATGCCACCGTCAGCTTGAAAATTTGGACAAATCAAGCGTCGAAGGCGTAATTTCGGCGCCCAATCGAACATGCCCTTAATTTTACCTCTCAATCGAACGAGCCCAAACTCTCTTGAAACTAAGAGATATATAAAAGTGAGCAACTGGTACTTGCCGTATTGGAGTAACTGCAGTGGCAGCTGACATTTTAGATAATTTTTTGGTAGCACAACACAGGAGAAGCCGAAGCCGTGCCCGCAGCGCCGTAACCGGAAGAGTAGGGAGAAATGTTCCCATGTTTCGAGTCTCACGTGTAGCTGATTTGCCTATTACCTGCTACTTCTCTCTAAGCTTCCATTTCACGGCTCGCAGGCGTGAGCTGATTTATCTCTGTCTTCCTACTGTACTATTTCCTTTTGATTGCTCGAGGTACGGTAGGACTATATGTGAGCCTGTTGGTATCCTGGGGTCTGAGCTCTGCGTGCAACTTGTATTGTTATTATTGTTACAAGCCCCTTGGCCAGGCCAGCTAAAATGAAACGCTGTGTCTCAATCCCACTGTACAAGGATAATCTGTTAAATTCTCTGCACCAATGCAGTCAAGAGTTCTTTCTCTCTCCTATCTGAAATTGAGCTGCACAATGCCATTCGTGTCTGCAGGTGTAGGCTGAGTGTATCTATTTATTCTCATTGTACGTGGCCACCAATATTTGTGACTGGGACTAATTACTAGGTTGAATTTTGGCTACTTTGTTTGTACTTGTAAGCTTATAAGCATATTTTGTGAACCCATTGTGTTCTTAATAAAAGCTAATTATTATTTTTAATTATAGTATTTTTTTTTTACAACAGTCACCACGGCGTTCGACTAAACCACTGTACCGTACCAGAAAAAGGGCCCTTTCCTTTTCTGTAGTCTCTACTGCCTTTACATCTGCTGGTCAATACGACTTGTCTCGCGCTGACAGTCGTAACTCAGGTGGTTTGGAGGGACGGGGCTCAACCTTGACTTTGTGCGGCTCGCATAAGCGAGCCGGCATATTGAGAACGGCACGAGACGGAGCAGCTGCGTAGCTGTGGATTTTTCTGCAGCCCGGCTACTGAAGGAACCAATGCTTGAATAACTACAGTAACAGAACGAATAAATTATGTGTAGCAGTAAAGCGTATTAAAGTTTCTTTTTCAGTAATTAGGCGTCATCAGTCGGTTTTGCGAAGTCAAATCCAACGTGCTTTGTACTAGTTCTAAGGAACTTCGCTAAATGTTTTGGCATCGGCCGGTTTAACCGGGTTTCAGGCAGAAATCCTAAAACTCTGTCTTGCTCCGGAATATTGAATTTCCATCCACGGTACGCGTCCTTTGGTCACTTCTAACACCGAGAACGCGATTGAAAGTGATGTCATGAAATCAACATTCCTTTTGGAAACCCGGATAAGCCAAGTCTCGTGGACTCAGCTTTGCCCCACCGCACCAGAAAATTTGACCCTAACTAGTGTAACTACCCGTCAATATAACTAGAACTAGAATTGTTCACCGAGGATGATCATAAACACGACGCGTATTCAAAGTGTCCCAGGGTAATTAAGCTTGCAAAATACGTTTACCTGTCCTTAGAACATTCAAGACGCCCAGCGGGCTCAGGTGTTGCTGTGCAATTACCACAGATGCAGCCAATCATTGGTCTAAACTATGATATTGCAAGAGATTTGATAACAGATTGTGTTATTTTATTGTTCGGCATTGCGCAATTTTACCAGTATAAGATGCAGAAGCTTGGGAGAAACTCTGACTGTACTCTGATAACAATTTGTGGATGATGTATGGTGACTTCTGTTATATTTGTTAATGACGGGAAAACCACAATCCTACTCATTCCAAAGCTCGTCAGTGTTCGTTTCATCTCTTGACGTAATGCCTATCGACATGTTTGCCTTTCGCACGCGTTCACTCTTCCACTCGTCCAAATCAGTGTCTGTGCCGTAGAAACAGCGGAGAACTGCTCCGTTTTCTGCGTTGTATACACTTCATTTCTCAATAGACATCCGTAACTTGCCTATGTGTAGGAGCCGTTATTTGAATTGAACATCGTATTGAAACAGGAATTTTCATCCGTCACTGGCTTCAAATCGTGCTCCTTCCTAGCCTTTCTAGTCAAGTGAGTTTCAATGCAGCCCTCTCGCGGTACAGACTGGCGTGGGAAGTCGGTACTTAAGATTATCCAAGTGGGTGTGAGTACTGGTTACAGTACTTCTGTTCTTCACCCTGCCGGATCACCAAAACTGATATTTAAAGGAGCGATAACAGGCCAAATTCCATTATTGTATCGTGTATTTATTAAAATAAAAAAATGGAACATTGAAAACAACAGTGCTTTAACCTCTTCATTTCGTAAAAAAAAATTAACTTGAATTGATAGTGGAATTACTGCCTCGCATTTATTACTAGCATATCATGTCTACTTCAGAAAAAAAAAGTTCATACTTGTTTTCTCCATAGCTCCTTACTTTTATACACTTTTCGAAAATCATGACCACCATAGCCTCCTTTGTACATTTATAAAATGCAAAGTAACAAATGAATATATATAGTCCACTAAATAAGTACATGGGTCCACTTAATTTTGTTGTATGCAGTTTCATCATTAAGGGTTCGAAATTTTTACTGTCATGGTACTTTACATATGTAATATTGAAGCCAGTGCACAAATATCGAGTAGCTACGAGTGAAAACATTAAACCTAAATAATAAAACAACACACCATAAACTACCCGTGTAAATCTACCAGTTTTACACAATAATTTTAATACACGCAAAGGAAGCCGTTGTTTATGTGGCTAAATAATTCAACCTAACAAATTTGGTAGTGAGTACGTGGTGCCAATGACAAAAGTTCTTCTTACGTGCTATAGCACCCACAACTAGATCTCCTAGCATTAGAAATATAATCATTTTGTTTGAGGCTGGTCCGGAACTTAAGACAAGCGCGCGGGCGTCAACTTGCGCGAATCATTTTCCAGAGTTAAACCTCAACCGATTACCCTTGAAGAAGGTCAATGTTACTCCCTGAAATACAGTTATCAGCTGTTTCAAGCGTAGCTCGGTTGCTTCTGACACTTGCATTTTGGCGCAGACAACGCTCTTGTTTGAAATTCGCCAAAAGTCAAATTTTGTTGGCTTAACCTAATTAGACTCTGGCGAGTGAATCGACGACGCCGCAACTAAACAGCACGGATGCTATTTAATGCGGAAAGCTTTTTTTTTTTCCTTACTACTCAATACCAGACAAGTATTTGCGTGAACCATTTGTTGAAACTAAAGATTTCTCTCCTTAATGGACTCTTGTTTTATTCCCTTCCTGTAACATGGAACAGGAGAAGCTCTGGTGGCAGTTATTTCTGAGAAATGAGCAACCGCTAATATTCGACAATTAACATTCGTATTGTATAAATTAAGATCGCTCTGCATAGCTGTCACAATATAGGCAATAGCTGCATGTACTGTGCAGCTATCGCAATCGTTTTCTGCTGCTGTGCGGCCGATTGCTATACTTCATAAAAAATGTAATCTTATTACCTCCGCCAAGGAGGTTACGTTTTCGTCGGGTTTGTCAGTCTGTCTCTTTGTATGTTTGTCAGCGTGCCTTCTGTCTTTCTGTCTGTCACCAAGATAACTCAAAAAGTTATGGACGGATTTTGACGAAATTTACAGGGATTATTAGGTATGTTATTAGGAACAGATGATTAACTTTTGGTGAAGATCCGTCCATCCGTTTGTTTGCTTGTCTGCCTCATTTTTCTCAATGCCATAACTCAAAAAGTTATGGATGGATTTTTATGAAATTTAAATGAGTTGTCAGCTATAGGTATCACAAAGAGTAAATGACAAAATTTTTGTGATAATCTGTTTGTTCGTTCGTATGTGCGTTCCTCGATTTGATTTTACGTTTGTTAGCGCAATAACTCAAAAAGTTTTGAGTGAATATGAAATTTACAGGAATTGTTAGTAATGTTAAAAGACATGAATGATTAAGTTTTGGTGCAGATCGAGTGGTTCGCTTGTATATTTGACTTATGTTTGTCCTAATGTTTGTTAGCAGCATAACTCAAACAGTTATGAAAGGATGTTAAAAAAAAATTACAGAAACTGTTTATACTCTTAAAAGTCACAAATGATTAGAATTGGAGTTGATACAGAAGAAATCATGGTTTCAGAGCCAATTTGAATTTTCCGTTACCGTTGCCTTACTTCTCGGAGGTATGCGCTCTCAGAGTGCTCTAGTTAGCTTTGAGTTTCCCGGAATTTCAGTCTCGAACGATCTATCCGCCTCTTATAGGATCGAGTTTATCAGCGATTCAAATATGTTTTGACTTGAAATATCCTGTCGTCTCTTTTCTGAAAAAGAAAAAAAAATGTAATTCGTTTACCCGTAAGGTGTCTCTTATCTTCGTATGGCGGGCAGAGGGGGTTGCTATCATTCATATACGAGTAGTATATGAAAAGGTATATTTTGTCAGCGTACTGTGTTCTTAGCTAATTCCCGTAGTCGTTTGTTCAATAATATTTGGAGACATTTTTAAACTGCAAGAAGTAGGAAAAAGTAGTGTTCTGTAAGTAAGCTGGTCGCGTTCTCCTGCGAGAGATGTTTAAAGCCCCGTTAAAGGTAGAGTCACACTATATATAGTGTCTTGTTATCCGTACATAGTACAGAATGTTCGATCGGTTTGGTGTACCTGCGCAGGAACAACTGAGTGTCTGTGAAAAGATTAAATTTGTTCACTTGTTGTCGATCATGTCAGTGGAGTATTGTCCAGTTGCACTGGTTAAGTTTTTGAAATTTTAAAATTTGAAGTGAAGAGAACTGAATAAACTGAGCCCCTTCCCTTTGATATTCGGTAGGGTGGCGGGCTGTTGCGGTGTCAGAAAACTATCGTGTGTACCAGCCTTACAAGGTACAACTTGTGTTGTGCAACACACTCCTTTTCTCCACCCCCTCCTTCTCTGGGCGAAAGGTATTCCCACTCCGTGATCTCCCACATGCGTGGTTCCCACTTGACATCTCCCACATGCATGCGAAATGTCAAATTCTGCAAAAATTTATCAATAACACTTACAACTCTCAACTGCTTACAACAAATGAAAATGAGAAATTCCAAGGGAAAATGCACGCCCCCAAAACCTAGCAGAACAACAATAAGTAAACCTCAAAACCTATCAGTGAGAGGGAAATCCCATTTACATAGGAAAAATTTCAATGAATTTAACCGTATTCTACGGGACATTTGCATTGTCTAAGGTCTATTGTAAATATAATGCGACAGCTGCTGATGCCCGTGCCGGCGACCCGTCTCTTCCTGAAATTCCCCTCATTTTCGCGTCGGCGGCCGCCCTATAACACTTACCCTTCGCATGGCAGTAAGTTCCGCTCACGATGATACAAAAGAAAAAGTGCTATAAGGCCGCTGCCTACGCGAAAGTGGGAGTAATCTCTGAGAGAGACGTGTCGCAAGCACGGGCATCAGCAGCTGCCGAACTTTAAGTAGTATGGGCATAAAA
The DNA here is from genome assembly GCA_001587735.2 of Parhyale hawaiensis. Taxonomy (NCBI): domain Eukaryota; kingdom Metazoa; phylum Arthropoda; class Malacostraca; order Amphipoda; family Hyalidae; genus Parhyale; species Parhyale hawaiensis. The sequence continues at coordinate 16,299,702 of LQNS02277217.1, forward strand.
AGGAAGCACCTGGCTGACCTTGGCCACTGGCAGCTGGCTGCAGTTATTCTCAAGAGATTGTGGATGGTTTTCTCTCAATGTTTCTAAATTTAACGAAACTCTTTAAAGAAAAACTTGTAATTTTATATGCGCGTCTGAAGGCGATAAGTGAATAGAAAATATAAATCGAGTTTAGAGTACAGTGTTTGTAATAACATCTCGTCAACCCTTTCATGCATACAACCAAGAAGCAGAGAGGGTTAGGAAGACTCACCAGGGCCGGGCGTGTTGCAATGAGACGCAGGTGTCACCATCGCGGTGATACCTATTCTATTTTGACTATTTTACCCAAAAGAGTTAAGAAAAATTCATAAAACGGTTTCAAAAGCTAAAGTTCAGCCAATAGTATAGGCAGCTAGGGATTTTTTATTTATGAGCACCAATCAATCACAATTTGTACAAACAAAGGCAATGTACGTAAACAAGGACAGTGTTACCCAGCTCGTAGCCCTAATATGTTGAAGTTGCCATCGGCCTTAGCCACCCAGTGTCTCATTGGAGGCCGGGGTAATACGCAGGACACTTTGTATTTCAGTCACTTTATTACAGCTACTTACGTTGCACGCACACACACGACAGTGAACTACCATGGTTGTTGTTTACCCTGAGTTTCATGAATTTATTTGCCTCTCTCGTAGAACTAGCACTAGTTGAAATGTATATAACTACGCGATGAGAGCATGGGTTAATAACGGAGAAATATAAAAATAACCACATCAATGGTTTTGTATAATTTTAAGTTTTACACCTGATTATTGTTTTGTTGTTAAATGATTGATTTTTGACCCATCAATACAAAAATATTTCTTTGGTAGCGTTTTCTGGCCGAGGGTCTCTCATGAACGAACTGCTCAGATTTGCAAATAGAGACGGAAAAGAGAAAGTAAACACATCGAAATCAAAATGAATTTTATTTAGAAAACACACGGAAATACGTTGTACATTCAAGACCAAGGCTATTTAAGGTTTACTATTCGTTCTCTAACTATGTTCGCCCACTCTATTACGGAACTGATACTTCTGCGGAATATGAGATATATTAATATTCTTCCCAGGGAATTTGACTACGCACGCTGTAATACTCAACAACTATCTAATACCGTCTCGAATATATACTCGCAAGGTCACGAATTAAAGAGGATATAAAGGCAAACACAAGCAAAACAAAGAGGGGTGAACCCCAGCAAAACTAAGTGCGTTCCTTCTTCTCCGCAGCTTATATTTCTTCTCAGGTGGCCCGTCTCTTGGGATCTTCTTGCCGCTTGAATACTCCAAAGGGTGTAAAAGAAAGGGGAGTGAAACAGTCAAGCCCTGCGAAAATCCGAGGAAATTCTAAAGCCAGACTGACCACCGAAAGGTAGA
>LQNS02277217.1:16341050-16353935 GCA_001587735.2 Parhyale hawaiensis
AAAAAAAAAAACATTCGAAATGTACGTCCCCATAGGGGATGCTACCCTTATTGAGTTATGTGGCTAACAAACAATCAAACCCCGGCAAAAATATAACATCCTAAGCTATGTTAATATGTTTTCATGCATGAACAAGTTACGGATTTGACTGTTAAGTGCATGGTTCTTGCTCAAACACATTTTTTCATAAAATTTATGTGATCGGAGTTAAAAGGTGATCAGAAAAAATGGTCTTGTAAATATCTCAAAAACAAAGTTAAACTGGAGCTCGAAATATGTTTCTAAAATTTTTATTTTGTTGCCCAAGGAAAGTGCAATACACAGACGTTCATTTTTCAAACCATAAATATGCTATTCCAAAAGTTGATTTTGTACTATTTTTGGGGGGTCTCGTTAGTGTTACAGTACAAGCCATAACTCCATATATTGGAGTCAGATCCATATGAAAATCACTCAGATGTTAAAAAACAAGTTTATCTAGCAGCTCCTATAGCTTTGTTTATTAATCTCAATGTTTTCTATTTTTCCTTTTAACCGATCATTAGCGGTCAAAATTGATCGGAGTTAGCTACTGGCTCGCCCAAAGTGTCCGATCAGCCCACTATAACAGTTATAACTCATAGAATAATGTACTTACTCTCAAAAAAAGTTCAATTTATGCTCTTCCTTTTGATATATAACAATTATGAGTTATCGTCATTTTCATGGGAACTACATGTATTAGGCGCGGAAATTGTTTTCTTGCAAAAAGTGATCAGAGACTAACGCTCCTACCCTATATTGTGGGCTCATCAGTGCCAACACCTGTAGTCAAAAGCCTGTGGTGAGTGAGAAAAGATCTCTAATCACTGACAGGGGGCAAAAGATGCTCACCAATTGGTGATCTAGAGAAAAGGTAGTGGAGTGTGTGGGTATAGGAGCTCTAGGTGTCTGCTGTGACATGGTTAGCAAGCAAGCAGTTTGTGCCCTGCCAGAAGTTCTATGTAAGCAGCTACTTTATGTTCCTCATATATTTAACGCTATTAACAAACAGCTTTATTAAAAGCTATTACACTTAAGTGCAAGATTTTAGGCTGGTGCAAAGTTAGGGATCTCCCATGCCAAGTAATGGTATGCAATTAGTTCTGACAGCAGAAGAAGGAGCTACCTAGCCTATGTCTGTAGCTATCAATGGAGAGAAATCAGTATTTTTGGAGATGCATCTAGCCTAGCTAATTGTTTTGGGATGTGAATGCACAGGAGGGCATGGAAGAACCAAGAATATTTAGCAGCCATTTGTTGATGCACACAATAGCACTCTTCAACTTGGCCTGGATTCCACTTTTCTCTGGACATTCTATACCTACCTACAGTAGCTAGCCTATATGGTATATAGGCTATGACTATGGTATGTCGCTTCCTATTCCTCTCATAGAACACTGTTGTGGCAAGGCTGGCTTAGTTTTACAATCAATGAAAGTTAAGTGGTTGCATTATATGTAGCTAGTGCCTCTGCTACCAAACACCTCTAATGTGTACAGTGAATGATTAATTCTTAAATTTATTCCAGTACTCTTGTATGCATGCTCTGGTATTTGTATTTGAGTAGTAGCTACATACTTATTTGCATTGACAAAACAGAAGAAAAGAAGAGATGAGCAGTAGCGGCACCTACAGTAGCCGCTCGGGCAATGCCTACAGCTATAATAGCTCCAATGGCTGGTCAGGCAGTGGCTATGACCGCTGGGTGGAGCGCAACAGCAGCCCCAGCCATAACAGCACCTTAGGTAAAGTCCAGCGGCAGTTTTGGTTTACCAAGAGCGCAGTTATGAGGAAGCTCGGCAAGCATCAAGATGAACACATTGTTGCCTCTGATGCAGAGCTAGATGCAAAAATGGAACTCTTTAAGGCCATTGAAACAAGCACCAAAGAACTACAGGTGAGCTTTCAGCACGTTAGAAATCACATATGACTTAGCTGTCAATCTGCTTGCTAGGTACCGTTGCTACCTACCTCCTATTCATAGTGCAGCTTCAAGACCGCTGCAGACAATAGTCTTTTATCCTGTGTTTTCACTTCACCTCGTTCAAATATTTGGGACTGTCCTTGCAAACACCACTGTGTGTCTAGCAAAAGTTCCGATAAAATATTTACCATCGTATTCTCTGGCTTAGCCCGCATCACTAGTGCAGTGTTGTGTGTCTTTTAAACTTTTTAGCAAATATCGTTGCAGTAAGCAGTGCTCGTTTTTGTTGTTTACACCGTTTTAATTATGCGTATCATTCAAATGCTGTGAAGTGAAAACACAGGACAAAAAAACTATCGTCAGCAGCAGGCTTTAGTGATCATCTTTTGCAAATTTCATTATTTTGCACTGTGGCATATTCAATAGTGTCATGCCCGTAGCCTATGGCTGTATTATTCTTAGTCCCTGGTTTTGTATATAGATAGCTATGTATGATAGCTAGTTAGCTACTTGAGGTTAGTTACTGATATAGGTACCCATAGAAAAATTTATTCAGCAGCTGCATAGCCAAGTCTGGTAGGTACTGTATGCATTGAAATACTTCCCTATCAGTAAATCATAGGTACCTATTCTCTAGCTATTTTGCTTTAGCAGTCTATTTCATTAGCTATATCATTATTTGCATGTTGATTGAGCCGTTTGTGTTTGAAAGCTACAATAATTGTTTATTTGCTACAGATGGCACTGGCTGAATATCAGAGTAAGGTGTGTGTGTTGGCACAAGAAGAGAATGCCATGGGTCGGCTGCTGAAGGACTGGGGTCGCCAGGACCGAGGCACTGCCAGTCAGGTCATGACTGCCACTGGCAAGAGTCTCAGCTACACGGCCCAGCAGCGGCTTGCTCTCAGAGCCCCTTTGGTGCGCCTCTTTCAGGAGGTGGACACTTTCCAGACCCGAGCCATTGAGGACACAGGTGTGTGGAGGTGGCTCATTGAGTCACTCTACTTTAGCATCCTCTTCAGGGGGATGTGGATGGACCGTTGGTTTGGTTAGTTACGTTCGCCCATCCTACATTACGAGGAGTTCATCCCCAGGGGTACCCAACAGGTTACCTACATTAGCCTTAGCTAGAACCTGAGCCCACTTAGCTACCTTCCGTTTTTAGAGACGTAGCTACTTATCACTTCAACTTCTGTCTTTCCCTTTTCTTTCCCGATTTGATATAGCTACCGTAGATACCCATGTGCTTTGATCAGCTGTGGGAAGACCGTCCTGCATGGGTTCCGTATTGGTTTAAGTTTACTTCATCCCTCTTATTTGTGCATTTTGATGTGGTAGCTATAGCTGTTAAGTCACTCTAAATAGTAGCTAATCAAATGTAATCATAATTCTGGTAGAATTATTGATTTAACATGACCACATTGGGTTATCTAGAGCAAGCTTTCGTCCTATGTTGTCGGGAGCTACGACCCCAGAGAGATTTTGTAGGTTACTTTAGCCATTAGCTAGGTCTCTGGGATATCTGTCTTTCGTGTCCACTCAAAGCCCCGTACAGACCTTGCATCACGTCGTCGCAAACGCTGCCGAGCGCTCGACAAGGAGGTATTTGCAACATGAACTGCAAGTTCAGCCAACCTGATTGCTGTTGCAAGTGCACTGATGCACTTGCGGTCAGTCGGCTACAGTCAGGCGTGGAATAGCTACGGATGTAGTGTCGATGAGGCGCTCCGCGATGACTGAGGATGTTTGTGCAAAAGCTGTCCGTTGTACTACATAGAATTGTTAAGAGTATTCTTGCCTTTGGAGTGTCAAGTGTAAAGAATATAAAATGAGGAATCTTGGCAGTGCAAGTTCTGAAAGCGTGCGAGAGAAGTTGGCTGCTGTGAACCCTGTTGTGCACCATGCAGACATCATTATGAAAAAGATCTCTTCTCTTCACAGAGAAATGGCTGCAATAGAGGCGTCGAAAAAGTCTCGTATTGGAACGGAAGAGGTTCTACAAGCCAAAATTGTGGTGCTTCAAAGAGCTGTCCTTTTCGGCTGAGGGCGACAGTAATACGAGCACTGGGCCGTATGCTCTCTTGAAGGATGGTGTTCTCCTTTGCTATCCGTGTTTTTTTTTCAGTAATTCATGAAAAATCATAGGCATACGGGCATAATACTCGGAGTCTTCCAGATCCTCGGCATGCAGTTCCAAAAATATTTGTGTGTAGCTCCCGCTTATGCTCGCCGAGAAAGCCATATTTTACACCCCACCGTCCTGCACTTTTTTCGCAGTTTTTTCTTTGCGGTACACACAGCCACTATGATCCACAGCCCCTCATGGGGCATAGGATGGACCATAGGCCACAGGGTTAGGTTAGTTTAGGTTCGTCCATCCTATGCTATGGGGCCAGGCAACCCCAGGGGCCCGTGTAGGTTACCTCAGCCATTAGCTAGGCCTTCGGTACTCTTCTCTTTCGTGCCCTCTTTGCTTCCTTCCCGATTTCATACTCCTACTTGCTCATGCTTTATTCTGTTCTTCCTCTTCTTTCCCGACTTGCTGTTCCCATGCGCGTTGATCCTGTGTGGTGGGAACACCTTCTTGAATGTGTTCCCCTTTCTCTTGGCATACTATATGTCCCTTGCTCTTTCCTCTGTGATATCGTTCTGCTCGGAAACTGAGGCTTAAACTTCCTAACTATAACTAACTATGATCCACAGAGCAGCCGCTTCACAAATTAGATTGTCGTCAGACATGTTCACCCCTTGAAAGCATATCATAAATTATATAAGCTCCTTGCTGACCGCTGCTGCAACAGTGCACTCCTCCACAAGCCGGTGCGTACGCAGCGGTTGTTTTTAGACGCCAATACTGCGACGAGATGCAGTGATGTGATGCAAGGTCTGTACGGGACTTAAGTGCCTTCAGTTTTCATACCTATCCATGCTGATGATGCTTTGTTCTTCTGTCTGCCTCTTCTTTACAGACTTGCTGTTCCAATGTGCGTTGATCCACCCTCGGGCTAGTGCTTCACGTTTCTATCGTCGTAGGTACTTGAGAAGGAGAAGGGCGCAGGATGGAGCACTGCGACCACAGCACTCACGTCTCCCTGTTCTGGTCTCCCCTCAAGTCCCTCTGGCAAACGCCGGTTGGATTTGCTGACCGTTGGGAGTCTTTGGATCAGGCGATCTGACAACAATTCTGCGCCTTTTCACCATCCCGGTGCCCCTCTCCCAATCCCACTGTACTTGGTACACTGTACAGTATTGTCGTATCCGCCTGCGTCACCCCCTATACTGATCTTGTGTTCCTTTCACCGTCGAAGATGTACAGAGGGTGTAGCTTCGAGGGGAATTCCACTGCTGCTGGGCCTGACACGATCTCACCATTCTCCATTTGCGTAACCTATGACCCATGTGCCTGGATTTCTTCTGCCAGATGTTCTATTTGTCCTTACAAGAGCCCTGGATCCCATCCCTCTGGTCCCTGGCCATCATCATTGTTGGTACTTGCAAAAACTGGCAAACCTATAGACAAAAGTGGCTCTAACCGCCTTTTTCCCCTGCTTTGGCTGACTGCAAAGCTGCTGGAGAAGCTCCTTCTTCCCCAACCATCCACTGCGCTGCCTATTGCAAAGCATCAACAGAGTTTCAAATCTAGCAGATCTACGACTTCGCTCCTACTGCACAGGCTGTTGCAGTGGGCGTTAACGATAAGAAAGCCCCTTGTGGACTGCTGCGCTATCCAAGTTTTTTTGTTTTTTCTTTCATATACTTTCGACATGGTCAGTCACAACAAACATCTCAAGTTAATCCAGCTTCGAGGCTGAATCATAACGTAAGCTAGTACGTTGGCTGTCCTACTTAAGGGGCAGAGCTGCCTGCTGCTGCTGCTTCGTGTCTGCCACCCCAGCCTTCCGCCGCTTACATTATGGCATTCCCCAGGCTCATTGATCATCCCCCTCCCTACCCTTCAACCACTTCGTCTGTTCCTTCCTAGTGTCTGCCGCCCTCATCACTTCCCATGCCAGCGACTTCACTGTCGCAGAGCTGGACACTAAGGTTCTCATGCTTCTGAGAGACTCGCGTCGTGCATGGCTGAGATCGCCGATTGGGCCACCGAGAACGACCTATCCCTCTCTGCCCCGAAAACCTGACCGACGTTGTTCACCCCGGATGCTCACAAACCCGGCGGTCCCCTTGATTCCTCTCTTTCCATTGATGAATACCCCAAAATTTTGAGTGTATTGAAACCCCAAGTGAACTTCTTTACGCACGTCATGGAAACCCAAAATCGTGCGTCCCCTAGACTTTGCATCCTCAAAACCCTAGTTGCGACCAACAGAAAGAACTGCTGATTTTTACGTATTGGGCCCTCATTCGGTCTGTCATCACTTATGCCGCCCTAGTATGGTTCTCCCAACGTCTCCGCTTTTTACATCAATAAGCTGCAAGTCCTCCAAAACACGACTCCGCGAGTAGCTATGCGGTCGCATCGTATGGCGTCCTGCAGTCATCTCTCTACCACGAATCATAGATGCTCCTAGTTGGTGAGTCCCTCGATCTCTGTAGCAGGCAGTATTTACTGCAGGCTCTGGTTCCCGGCCACACGTCACATGACAAGGTCACCACTCACAGTGACCGTCGTGACATGAAATACGGTTTAGGTACTAAATACCCTGGCGTCAAAGTGTCTGGTTTCAGTGTCCCACTTGCTGACTGATGGCGTCGTTTGGGCCTCTACTCTTAAGGCAGCGCTGGGGTCCGGCCTCTGGGAGGTGATGGCCTCCTCCATTGCGAGGCCGGAAGTCAACGAAGTGCTCGGCACTCCTCCCCGCCATCTTCCCATCCGAGTCAATACTACCCCGCCCCTTTTGTTCGGCGCTTCTGCAGTTGAGGTCAGGCTACTGTTTGGCCCTGGCCTCCTACAAGCATAGGATCGAGCATGCGACCCCTACGTACTGCTCGCTCTGTCATGCGGAAGAACAAATACCTAATCTCCCATCTATTTGCGTGCAGCGCATTTCCGACGGCCCTCTCTCCTGTACATCTCTGGGAGGACCCCCGCGGCGTCTCTTTCTATCTTTCTTCTCACCCTTTGCCCATCTCCCTCTACTTCCCCGTCTCCTCCATAGCTTGCAGTTACAGTTAGCCTCGCAATCAATACAACCACATCCTCATACTTCTTTTCTGTTTCTTTGCTTGAAAAGACCATAGTTGTATTTAGGAAGACTTGAACAACATATATAATAATTAGAGCAAGCTTTATTGAAGTGGAAGTGATGAAGCACATGTGAGTCCAGAGTGCTTACCATGTGCCCACAATATTTGAGCTAGGCTTACCGTCTGGCAGACTATTGTTAAGTAAGGTTGTGCATAGACCACACCATAGTATGGTGTGGTCTATGGGTTGTGCTATGCTTTGGCCTGTGGGTCTCTGAAGCATTCTAATTTTTTATAGGTAGGTAGTTTTTGACATGTATGTGAGGACTTGGTGGGAAGAGAATGTAGGTAAGTAACCTCTGTTTCGTATTTCCGATTGAATTTTATTAGGAAGTGAGACAAAATTGTTAATATTCTAATGAGGTTCTTGATAGGATTTCTGCCAATTTCAATTGCATGATCTTATTATAGCTAACTAACTTAAATTCTTATTTTTTTAATCCATTTTTGTTTAGATTTTTTCCTTTCGTTTAATTCACTTGTTTTTATTGTTGTAAATAAGTAGCTACCGTGTGCTAGAGTGTCGGTTTAAGAGAATACTAAACCCTTTCCAATCCCCCTTTTTTTTACTTTTTGTTTATATATATATATATGTAGCTAAATTCAAGATCACAAAGCTGAACATTTATTCGATGAGAAAGCTCAGTTGAAGTTTAATAGCAAAATTTATCAATGTCACAATTGCAAGGCAAACAGCCAAAAATGAAGGAAAGCAGTCATGTGTGCAGTGCGAGAGTAATTTCTACCTCCAGTCTTTTGTTTCTTTTGTTGTCTGAGTTGAATAATCGGCATATGTCTTGTCTGTAATGAGTTTCTTGATGACGATAAACCTAAGTAATGTAGCTATAACCTGTACAAGTTTCTCTGTTACAGTTCCAGCGAATGTTAGTTTCACAATATCCAGTAGCCCTAATAAAATCTACAGGTAGCTAGTTAGAAACAAAACTTATATTCACGGCCCCTACACTCCAGACGTTTACAAATTCTTGTGCGAGGCTTTTATTCTCTATTCACCTACAAATTATCATTTTGTCATGCTCTACCAACGGATACCACTCACTAGCTAATCTTTTAGACCATTTAATTGCAGGTTGAGCAGACTTCTTTGAATGCCCACTAACAGCAGGCATCTCACTGTATATGTATATATGTTAATTACACGATGCCATGGGTATGGGCGTTGAGACATGAAGGTAGCGAGGAAGCTCACTCGCTACCTATGCAGTCAGGTAGTATCTCGTGTCTCAGATGACATATTGCTACAGTTGCATCTACTGATGAAGTACTAAATGTATAGACACGCTGAGTGTCGACACTCAACGAAACATTACTGGAGTGCGCCGACTTGGGTAATGCGGTTACCAATATAGCGTTCGCTGGTGCAAACAATAAGTGACAAGGTGAAGATACTCTACAACATAATGTACTGTAAGGAATGTCTCCAGAATGGATGACAGTTTGTAGTAGTTAATGATCGTCGTGATGCCCCCTCCACCGTTCCGAGTGATCTTCCCCTAATCCGTTGGAAACTCTCAATTCGAGCATAACGCTAGGAATTTTTGAGGCTATCTCCAAGGTGGAGGTCTGACTCATTTCTTTATTCTTATTTTTGTTCATTCAATTCTATTGTAAATAATTATTCTACTTTTTGCGTTGCTGGTCTTGAGTTTTTGATCAGCTGGTAAGCATTTCAGTTATTTAAAACGCGATTTTCTAATTAATCCATTTGTTGCATTCCGGTATGTGACGTATGAGGTTGTTTCTACCTGCACCCATTACCGAGAACTGTCCCACGGAGCTAAAGGGTAAAATTGACTTGACAGAAATTGTTTGCCTTCGTCTTTACCTTTACGGACGAGTAAACTTTCGTCGGAAAAGCTTTAAACTCTGTCGGCGTAAAATAGCAGTGTTGTTCAATTTTCCAACTGATCTCACGAAACTTATGATCAGGAGTATATATATAAAATCTGCAGCCTTGCTTCTCTTTTCTTTTACTTTTGATCTTTGTGATGCTTCTCCGCTGAGCAGACCTGCTAATTAACATTGTCTTTCAGGTCGCACGCTGGCACAGATGGAGAAGATGCGGACCGAGTACAGAGGTGCCCTCATGTGGATGAAGAACATATCTCGCGATTTCAATCCTGATCAATACAGCCAGCTAGAAAAGTTCCGGCAAGTGCAAGAAACTGTGAGACAGAAGAAAGCTAAATTTGATGTGCTCAAGATAAAAAGCATTCAGAAAATTGACTTGCTAGCAGCGTCTCGTTGTAACATGTTCTCCCACGCCCTTATTCTTTACCAAAACGCCATCATCCTCTTTTCTGAGAAAACTGCCAAGACTTTAAACACAGTCGCCTCCAACTTCCAAGGCTACCAGCACTACAACTTCCAAGTGATCAAGGAGCTCGCTGAACCTGAAGAGCGACGTGCAATTGAAGAGGAAGGAGAAGAAGAAGCTACTGATGGAGACAAACAGGCTGCAAAAGATGACCAAACGTTCTTTGACTCGGAGTATCACGACGAGGAAGGTGATCAACGCAACACAAAGAGCGTCGGTAGGAAACGTTCCAGTAAAAAATCTGCCAACTCTGACAGCTTATTGAATTTGTATGATGGATCTTCAGATCATAGCTCCAGTAATCAGATAGCTGGTTCTGCATCTGCGGATCTGCTCAGTGCCGAAGCGGAGCTTTCAGAAAAAGATACACAGCAAATGTTGAAAGATTTATTTGATAGTCCCGAGCACAAGCCCCTGTCCCCCATGCAAGACAGTGGCTTCAGTTTTACTAGCACTTCAGCTGCCTCGGGTGGACAGACAGCCAATGCCCAACCTTCCAACCAAATGTTCATGCCCTCCCAATTGCTCGACTTTGGACTCTTGAACTGGAATCAGGGAGGTTCTCACGCCCCGAGTGGTCCATGGAGTCCGTCAGCATTGTCTGCTGGATCTTCTACTGTCGCATCAGCATCCATTGCAACCTTTCCAACCAACAGCACAACGATGGGCGCCTCATCCCTACCATCGGGACAGAAGCCCATCAGTGCTGAGGACGCCGCTGCCCGACCTACAGGCACTTCCAGGAACGATAAGCTGGACTGGTATCGGGTTTTCCAAGATATTGACCCTCTCTCTGACCCGTCCAGTGCCTTCTTTGCCAAAAAGGAAGATGGTGGTTCTTGCTAGGATGTATTCTGGTACTTAGCTAGCTGTAGTGTTTAGCATAGAATTCCAGTCTAAAGAATATTGGCCTCTTTGTAAAAAGGTGCTCCTTATTTCTAAGGGAAGCTGATGGGACCGGTTCTGCTGTTCGACATTTGTTGCCTATGCGGTCCTATGCCGACACCCCCGCAGCGGGACGCGTCTCATACCAGGGCCACTCTATACATTCTCAGGAACAACGTGAACCGAGGATGTGCAGCTTGCATGTCGTTCATGCTACCTTATCTATGCTACCGAGTTTAATTATATTTTAGGGCGACGAGTAAGCTGCCCATCCTCGCTTCAAGTTGTTTGTGAGAAGACATGTGTGGCTTCGCCATAATTTATTTGATCCAGTTGTGCCGATATGCTTGTATGTATATAGTGAAACAATATCCCTTGCAGTGCGCGCTCATATAAATAGAAATTTATTTATCCAGTGCATGCTTAGTTTTACCCTGAAAATTCTTGTACTTTTGAATTGCCATTCATTGCCAGATCTTCTATTTATATGGGGCTATATTTAGCCCCGTTGCTGGCGCTCTGTGGGTGACGCTTCTTTGTTTTTGTTCAGCAGGCTGGCTATTCATAAGCAGAACTATATATACCTACTTGCTTCTAAATGTATGGAAATGTGTTCTCATGTGTACTAACTGTGTACGTTAGCTACCTACACTAGTGTCTGCAAAACACAGCATGTGAGTTAGGGTTATTGATTTAGTGCATTTTTAAAAAGTACCAATCAATTTTTTGTCAAGGTAATGTTCTCTGCTTAAATTACGAGTATCTGTATTATACATTATGGAGAAACTGATTTATTTTAATGACTTGGACATGAACAAGCGAGTTGTGAATTTTATGCTATCTGTTACATAGTGTGGAAACTAAATGTATGTAAAATAATATAATTAAAAGCCCTCAGGGATATATTTTTGTAGGTACTTTCCCTGTCAGGTTATATATAGCCCTCACTCACCCTAGGGGCTGTCCCGTGTGCCTTTTCCAAAGGAGATGTTGCGGCTGGCCGCAGTTGCTGCTGACAAGGTTAGTTTGTAAACTTTGGTAAGTTCACTATCTGTACTTCCTCTCTTGTCGTCTTAAGTCCTGCCATTAGTAGGGCCCAGGCCACTTAGACCAATAAAACCGCCTGAATTTGCATTAAAGTGAGACCTTCCGGCAAAAAAGAAAGGCCGAAGAAAAAAAAAATCAATGAGAATTTTGCCAGATGTGACTCTTGGTAGTACTGTTGCGCGAGTAATCCTCCTACTACTATTACTCTTGGCATACTGTACGTGAGAGTTAACAGTCTTTCAGGTTGCTCGGTATCGCTACAAGAATCCTTTTTTCCTACTGTGTCTTCGGAAGAAAGTGCCCATGTACGAGAAAGCTCAGACTGAGTAGAGATAAGGTTACAGAGACTGAACTAATACTTCAGTGATAGTGTTCTAGTAACGTGCAGACTGCATCTCCATAATGGAAGTGTGTCAAGGGATAGAAGTTGGTATTGTTTGGATGCACTCCCTAGGAGTGCGCTAAGTTTGTAGCTACTGCTAGGGAAGCCCCTGGGATTACCCTACAGAACTAGGGTAATTTGGATCAGTTTTCCGAAAGTGTAAAAAAATTGGTAATGTTTGGAGAGCCACCTCGGGATAATGAAGAATTTATTAATAATTTTGAGAAACTCGTTGCGCACGAAGTTGTTGAGTACTGTTTGGATAAGGTCTGTCTCAATAGTACTATAGAAATTTGGTAATGTTCGGAGAAACTTCTAAGAGTAATGTATAACTTTGGTAATGTTTAATGAAGACGCCACGGGAAATGAACAAAACTAGTATTGCTTGGATAATCTTACAGGAATAGTATACAAACTTTGGTAATGTTGGGACAAACGCCCAGAGATTTTTTATGTTTGATACCTAATGACCCGAGAAGCTGAAGCACTACCGTATTGTGCACTTTCCCCTGTAATTGTAAGTTTTAGTTTATAAAAGGGTTTGGTCACGTACCTTTATTGGTAATAATTGAAAAGATTCCTAATTATAATGTATCCGCATTAATCACAATTCACATTGGGGGTCTGTGCAGCGCTTGGCCGAGCGTAAGTTAGGCCTATCTTTGGGTTATTTCCCATCATCTTAGCGCTTCGTTAGAAATTTTTCACGGCTGTTATAAACAGCTGATATTTTTCCACTTTAAATAATGTATGTACAATAAGAAGTACGTGGACTAATTTTTTGATAAGTATTTCAGAAAGCCTCCAATAAAACCAATCACTTGTCACGGTGCATGCAATGGCCCGATTGATACCAGTTCGCTGCCCTCCTGTATTAAACGCGACATTACTGGCCTTAGGATTAGAAAGTAATGTCAGTTATATTGGAAGTTAAATGGAGACCACTGCCCTCAGGGGCATATTGTGACGGGCTCTTTCCCTGTCACAATATGTTTGGGCATCACGCACCCAAGGTTCCCGAGTGCCTTATCCGCAGGAGATGTTGCAGTTTGCCGCAGTTCCTGCTGACGAGGTTAGTATTGT
>LQNS02277217.1:16353993-16429260 GCA_001587735.2 Parhyale hawaiensis
GCAGGAATGCCGAGATAAATTATTCCTACCGAGCTGCGGAGAACGACCGAGTTTGCACTGTGCGGATCACTCATCGAGTGGATACGGTGGTAAAACTATGACTATAATAATAATAATAAAATGGAGACCGCTATCTATTTAATCTCCAATTTACAAATTTATAGGTAGCGAATTATGATCAGTCAGGTCACTTTACTCTGTGCGACTCCGAATGGTTTCCATTGTGGTTTGCCCTAGTCTCTCATACATTAATATTCTGGCTGTCCCTTTCCCTGCCACAATATATTTGGGCCTAAGGGACCCAAGGGTCCCAAGTGCAGAGGATGTTATAATTGGCCGTAATTCCTGCTGAGAAGATAAGTTTGTTAGGTTAGGCTGGTTCTCTATATTTCCCCTTCTGTTCCGCGAAGTGGGCCGTCGATCGAGGTGGCCGACCTTTTCCCACGGGACTCCTTCTTTTGCCCCTGCTGAGGGCCACGGAATTGGCCATCCGTACAGATGTTTCTTTCTTTTGTCTTCTTCTCTTTTCGTTTTTCGTCTCTTGCTCGGTGCCACACAGCTGAGCGAATTCGTTCAGCCGAGCCGTGTAGGGTTGGAGATGCGCGCGCTTTATAAATTTGAGACACAGAACTCACTTTTGTGTGCCTCTCCTTCGTGCCCCTTTGCTTCCTTCCCGATTTCATACTCCTACTTGCTCATGCTTTATTCTGTTCTTCCTCTTCTTTCCCGGCTTGCTGTTTCCATGCGCGTTGATGCTGTGGGGGAACACCTTCGTGCATGGGTACCCCGTTTCTCTTGGCATACATACGTCCCTTGTTCTTTCCTCTGTGCTATCGTTGTGCTCTGAAACTGAGGCTTGAACTTCCTGACTATAAAAAACTAACTCACTTGTATGAGTTTGCCATCACTCACGACCTTCGGGCAGAATGCAGAGAGCAAATATATGACCTTGGGCGCGATGCGGCCTAGAATGGTTGCCCTAGCAAACCGTCCTACTAACCTTGAACCTCGTATATTAAAAACAATGACTTTTATAGATAAATCGTATTTGTTCTTCGAACGATTTCCAAAATCCCAATAATAAGGCAACTGACGCTAGCTATCGTGGGAAAAAACCCAAGGTAAAAATGCCCTCGTGTTCGGCCACGAGCTGCGGAGCCCGCAGTGTGAACTGGGCTTGAGGGAAGTAGTAGCGAAATTCTGCCTTGGGCAACTAGTGTTCCGATAATCTGCAATTACTACGGTGCGGTATGCCCTCTGCCTACGCGTTACTTTTTCCTGCCACAGACCCTTCGTGCATTGATTGAAGGACACTCATCAGTATTTATTTTTCACGTTATTGTGACGTCATTGAAAGTCTTTGCCATTTTTTCTACCCACGAGAAAACTGTTTTCTACTCATAGGTAGCCTATGAGACATTGATTTAGTTGCCCCATATTCCGTTATTAGAATTATTGAACCACTTCTTAACAAGGCCTGCGTTCCGATTCACAGTAGCAGCGCGCTTACATTATTATTATATTGGTATTGTCCCGCTATTTCTGAAACTTAGACACGCGCTTACATTCCTTGTATTTCAGGTTCGAGGCAAACCCAGGCACGCGAGCTCTTTGCTGATACAGGTGTGTTGACTCGGCAGTTGTGGGCGAGCAGAGCGCCGTAGGGGTACTTGTCTCCTCAGAGATGGGGTGGGTGAGCGCGCGTCATTTGAACATTCCGTCAAATTGGCGCCATAGTTTTTGATGATCCGTGGTCGACTGTAGCCGCATTTACTCCTTTTGGCCTATATCTGCAGCACAAACCAGTGTGTGAGGGTTTCCCCAGTTAAGGGTGCGGTCAAGTTGACTGTACCTTTTTGTTTGGTTATTTATTTAGAAATTATCGTTCCACGAATCATTTTTGTTATTGGAACCCGTGATATCAACTCCCGTCTTCGGGCATCGTCTTACCGGCTTTGACTGGTTGTTGTTGGACATGATGCGGTGCTGAGCCGTGCTGCTGCACTGCGTGGGTATTACAGACTCCAAAGCAAACCTGACTGCTAGAGCTTATGCAAGAGAGGGCTGCTAGAGCCAATGTGTGTTGAGAAACTTGGTTCGTTATTCGTCGTGAGCGGTTATTATCACTCGTATTCACGCTGCTAAAATTTTAACGCCGAGCACCTACATATTAAACCATTTGGTGTACTCCATCCTCTAAGTTATGGTTTGTGGTAAGTTGCACGTGAAAAGGACTCCACATAAAAGAAGATAGCATATCATTATACCGTGTGCATTTGACGAGCAACCTTAAAGTATGCATTATATGCATTACTGTTCTTCCTCTTCTTTCCCGACTTGCTGTGCCCATGCGCGTTGATCTTGTGTGGGAACTCCTTCGTGCATGGGTTCCCCGGTTTTCTATCGACATACTAGCTATATGTCCCTTCCTTTTCCTCTCTTAGCAGAGCTTAGTACTTATTTAGGGAGGCTTAAATATTCTTATAATTCCTAATACCTGTGTTCATTACTTAGACTATGTGTTTATGATGAACAAAAATGTAGAAACTACCAAATTCTCCTTGCTTTCTAGATGGGCAGTATTAATTTGTTACCTCTTCATTTCAATTGCTTTTTCTTTGTTTAATTTTCCGTGCTCTTCCTTGAGTGTTTCCAGAATGCAGTACTTCGGTTTATCCATATCTTATTCAGGCTGTTATACTATTACGCTGTATGGCTTCTTTTCCCTTGTTGTATTGTAGCACAGATCTGTTTCCCTAACCTATATTGTAGCACAGCCTCAGTAACAAAGGGTTTCCATTCACGCTAATGCCCAACATGATTATAGAGGTCGTCTTAATTACCGTTCATCTCGTTTTGCCCAGTTTCTTATTCGGGCTGAAAGCTTTTAAATTAAGCTGTTCGATATACGTACTCTTGAATCTAGACTGGCCCTTTCCCTGCCACAATATGTTTGGGCGTCACGCACCCAAGGGTCCCGAGTGCCTTCTTCGCAGGAGATGTAACATCTGGCCGCAGTTCCTGCTGAGGTTAGTTTTGTATAGTTAGGTAGGTTCTCTATATTTCCCCTTCTGTTCCGCGAGGTGGGCCGCCGAATAGTGGTAAGTGACCCATCCCATGGGACTCCTATCTGCTCCCGTGTGGGGGCCTACGGAAGGGACCCCCCGCACGAGTATTCGCTTTCTTCTGTCTTCTTCTCTTTTTATTTTTCGTATCCTTCTCTGCGCCGCACGGCAGAGCGATTTCGTTCGACCGAGCCGTGGGGAGTTGGAGATGCTGGCGCCTTATTTCTTACCAGACATGGTACACCTGGCCAAGATTGTTCTAGTAGAACTCATTTGAGTTCGACTCAACTTCTAAACTATATCATACAAAATTGGATCGCTGTTTTGTAGTCTTTGTATCTAATACGGCGGGTAAACCCACAAAATAATAATCTAGACAACCTATATTTCGCGTACTGTACACCGGGGTTAGTCTGCCGCGTGAGGCAATTCTGTCCTGTCGCTTCTTTCCAGTTTGCCTGCAGTGAACAGCAGCGCGAGTTGCCATAGCAGCAGTACACTTCGTATACTCCTGGAGTCATATTTTCCGGACACTGTCGGCTTTTTATGGTTTGAAAAAAAAAAAAAAAACTCAGCTGGGCAAAGTTTCAAGGCTTACATTTTCTAGAACGTCAGAACCTGATACAAAAAACTTTGTGTCAACTTGAATAAAAACAAACTTCATAATTTCATAATACGAGATGGCTTTACATTGAGGACCTCCCCTACCTAACTCATGTTGCGGAAAATACTCTTCATACAAGAATCTACCACTGTAACGGAGATGTTGGTGTAATGTGTTTCGAATGTTTCGTGCAAGTAACGAGTTGCGAAAACCCATTGTTCTGCCTGGTTGACGCCGCTTTTCATAATATGTGCTTAAATCTTTGATTTTTTTAGCTCAGGATCCTAGATCGTGAAACTGGGTTCGTTGTAAAAACTGTTGGTCTTTTCCGGTTTATGGACTTAGCCTATACCAACATTTCTCGAGTAAATGCTGCCAAGAAACTTTGATAAATCATAGAGCGATACTTTCAGTTATCACTTCTTGTTACCAACTACCAGTTGTCATTCATGAATTTGAATATGAAGTATTTGACATGCTGACCGGCTCATAATCATTTCATTTGCAATGATTTTTCACAAATGGTGGTTGTAACCCAACACCACTTTCGCGGACGGGTTTACCCTCCGAACAATTCCTCTAGAAGCCGTTATTTAGACCTTCACTTGCCTACTGTAACTTCAACGGAACATAGTCTTTATCCACCACTACCCTATTAAAAAATCATAAAGCATTTATCCGTTGTCTACACGCGGACGGTGAGCGGTCCCGGATAGATGCCCAAAACTGCCGCTTGGTATGCGATTGAAGGTATTATCTCACCAATACCAGAAGCCGAGTGACGTTTTTATTGCCTCAAAGTATCATGTACACTTGCCGCTGTAGCAGATACTCAGTTTCATGAAGTGTATGCGTTGCGCACCTCAGTAGCTACCTGTTATACTGAACTATACGTTGGAACTTACTCTTTGTTGTGGATGTTGTTTCAGTTTTGTACGTCATGTTCATTTTGAGTAACAAATGTTTACCATCAACTTTTTTGTGTACCCCTGTGTGACGTCTCTTATGTTTTTTAGTTCACTGAGAGAAATCCATGTAACGCTAAGTTTAAATTTGTCTTATGTATGGTAATCTAATCAGACTGGACTGATGTTGGGATTGACTCATTTTAAGGGTAAATGTAAACATACTGTGAGTGAGATTTCTCTGTGTCTACATAACACCAGTATATATACTTCACGGACGCCCTGAACGTTGTGATGTCCCCCGGTGCTATTTTTTTTGCGCCTTGGTAATGAAAATCTCCGTGCAGTCGTAATCAGTACGATGGGACAGTCTCAGTCACATGGTTGTTGCCGCTAGTCCGACCAAGTATCATTCCCTAGTCGTTTTCTTAGTCGCTTTTAAGTCACCAGTTGCATTCCTTCCCACAATTTACTTACAGTTTCTAGTCGTAGGACAGTATTTTTATCTATTGTATGTATAGTGTTTTTTATGATATGTGTTTTGTTATTAGAATTTATTGTTGTGCCTTAGAATTTGCTTTGCTCTTATTTTTGTGTGCTTTTTGATAATCTATTTGTATTTGCACTCGCTAATCAGGATGATCGAGAGTGAGGCGCCTTCGTGGTAACTCCCAATTATATGTAAAAATATGAAGGACTTTCGGTTGAAGCACATTTAGCTACTCAAATTGTTCACTCTGATTTATAACCTGTTGTCATGAACGCAGACAAGAGATGTTGCAGCCGGCTGCAGTTCCTGCTGAGAAGGTTAGTTTTGTTAGGTTAAGTAGGCTTTCAGTACTTCCCCTTCTGTTCCGCGAGAGGGTCACCGCCGAAAGGGGGTGACCGACCCATCCAATGGGACTTCTATCTGCTCCCGTGTGGGGTCCACGGAAGGGACCTTCCGCACGGGTGTTGTTTTCTGCTATCTTTTTCTCCCCTCAGGGGGCTTAGGATGGGCCATAGGGTTAGATTAGTTAGGTTCGCCCAAAATATGTTATGGGGAGTAGCGCGCCCCTCGGGGGTTTGTGTAGGTTACCTTAGCCATTAGCTAAGACTTCGGCACATCTGTCGTTCGTGCCCACTTTGCTTCCTTCCACTTTCATACTTCTACTGATCTTACTGTTGTCTGTTCTTCCTTTTCTTTCCCGATTTGCTGTTCCCATGCGCGTTGATCCTGTGTGGAAACACCTTCGTGCATGGGTTTCTCGTTTCTGTCGACATACTACAGGTCCCTTCCTTTCCCTCTCTTAGAAGAGCTTAGTACTTTTTGAGGGAGGCTTAAATCTTCTTATACTACTACTCTATCTTTTTCTCTTTTCGTTTTTTTGTCTCACGGCCCTGTGCGGCGTGGCTGAGTGAATTAGTTCAGCTGTGCCGCCAAGAGTTTGAAACCATGCTTCACTCTTTGTTTCCTGTCAATAGTAGCGCACTGACCACTACTAAGCTGATGGAACTCTCCTGAGTTCGACTTCACTTCGAAGCTATACCGCAGTTCCTGCTGAGAAGGTTTGTTTTGTAGAGTAATGTAGGTTCACTATATTTACTTTCTGTTTCGCGAGGTGAGCCGCCGATCGAGGTGACGACTTTTTCTGCGGGGCTCTTACCTTCGCCCGTGCGGAGGGCCACAGATGGGACCGTCCGCACAGGCGCTTCTCTCTGCTGTCTTCTTCTCTTTTCGTCCTTCATCTCTTGCCCCCTGAACGCAACGTTGTGGTTCCGGCTGTAAGCCGAGTAAATCATCTTGGATCGCTATTGATAGTCTTAGTTTCAAAAATAGCGGGACAATACCAATATAATAATAATCTAATCTATACTACTCGAAAATAGATCGCTGTGCCTTCAGGGGTATATTCTGGTGGGCCCTATACCTGCCACAGTATATTTGGGCTTCACGCACCCAAGGTTCCTGAGTGCCTTATCCGCAGGAGATGTTGCAGCTTGCCGCAGTTCCTGCTGATGAGGTTAGTTTTTTAAAGTTTGGTAGGTTCTTTACTTTCCTCTTTCTGTTTCGTGAGGTGGTCTGTCGATCGAGATAGCTGACCTGGTACGCGGGACGTTTCTAGTCTCACGCGTGTGGAAGGACACAACAGGAGCCGTCCACTCGAGTGTCTCCTACTATGCTTTGCGCCTTGTTTCCCTGCCCGTAGTAGCACACGTGGCCACCACGCCTACCCAATATGCGGTATTTGAATACTGCACAAGTAGTTTCTCTGTTGAAACACCTGAGTTGCGGCTACGAAGGTTAAACAAAATATATAATAATAATTGATCCCTCTTGTGCAGATTTTCACGTCTGATACCGCGGTAAGCCTGATGATAGTAACAACCTCTGAAAATTGTGGGTTTTTTAGGCTTGTGTACCGTCCAAAAGGACCGTGCAATCTTTTTCCAAACTGTACCAGCTGATTTTCAGTATCGACGATAGGGGTTCCATATTGTAGCTCATTGTCTTCAATCTTTTGGACTTTTGTGATCAAGCATTGACAGTGGTGACGAACGTTCGCCATGACATCCATTCGTAGTATTTACTGCAAGGTTTTTTATGTTACCAGAAAAATACTGTGCTAATACTAATTACCTGCCGTCTTTTAGTATTTTTGAAAGCAAGATCTAACTAACTCTACTAGAAAGACTATTTGGTAACGCTTCTATCTCATTATATACCTACCTGTTTTGGAAAATGATTCACATTTAGTGTGGATGGCCATCCGGTGTAAATATTTATCGTTTGATATACCAGAATTGGACATATGCTTCAGCTTTGTAGGCTATTGTAGTAATGATAATATTGTGCTCTCTTTGTTCCTGTTATTTCATTAAAGTACTTTGCTGTTGTGGTGTTTACTTTACCTTGTTATTACCTCCGCTAAGGAGGTTACGTTTTCGTCGGGTTTGTGTGTTTGTCTCTGTCTTTCTGTCGCTATATGTTACGCGCGAACGATGGATTTGGACAATCGATCGATCGCGCTGCGCAAACGGTGGATGTTGTAGGTATTAATCGAATGCGCACCCATCAATCGATTGTTTACCGCGGACGATCAATGTTTTTCTTCAACTTTCCCCCTATTTCTGAGTATGTCGGTTGGGTTAGGGGAGGCAAGGCCTGTTTTTTTTTTTTAATATCGGGCACCGTCAATTTTAGTCGATGGTGAGATGGGGTTAGGTTAGGCGTTTGAACGATCGATCGTTTGCGCAGCGCGATCGATCGCGCCCAACATATATCCCCAATTTGACGGTTAGGCCAGAATTTGGGACATGGCTACTCGACTACGGTGCTAAGACTAACGGTGACACAATTTTGGGGGCATTACGGAAACAAGTGCGTTTTAAGACACTAGAAGTTCGGTAATTATCGGTTAGCCTTTCAGAAACTTGTAATGGGGAGTGGCTCCCCTAGGAGGTTCCACAGGTTACCTTCGTCTTAGCTAGGCCTTTGGGACGTTGTCATCCGTACCCACTGTGCTTTCTTTTATACTTCTACTGATGATACCTTGTTCTGTTCTCCCTCTTCTTTTCTGACTTGCTGTTCAACTGCGCGTCGATCCTGAGTGGGGATATCTTCCATATTTGTGTCAACATACTGTATGCCCTTCCTTCTTCCCGTATGAGATAGCCTTTCAATATAAGAACCAAGTTATATGTATTTTACTGAATCGTGTGGAACATCAGGAGCAGCCGCTGGTAGACGGACCTAATCAGGGAGTTCCCTGGATCTGGTCAACAATGATGACTTTGGCCGCATCCTCCTGCTCCTGTACTTGGGTGACCTCCACTCTGTGGCACCGATCTGTTTCACTCTTGTGCAAGACTCCCCTCTCAGCAGCGTAGACGAATATGGAAGTACTATTGAAATAACTTAAGTTTGTTAGGAGTTTTCTCACCCTCATGCCAACATTATTGCCTCTACAGATTTACAGTGAAATCTGCTTGTGTGTTCATACATATATATATATATATATAAAACCCTGTTCAACTACAGTCAAATAAACGTGTCCATTCAGCTAAATGTCTGAATACGTTACTCCGTGCGTCGGAGAACCTGTGCATACGGTGGTTAAAAGAACGAGGAGCTTCTTAGCTTCCTCAGCCAATCGTTCGAACGCTTTGTTGAGCTCTCGTACACACCGCGTTGAGTTTACCTAAAACGGTGTAAAAATGTTAGGCGTCAGTATAGTTTGTTCAGCAAGTGCCGTTAGTTACGTTTCTAACATCTCTTCAAAACTGGAAGGAATTATAACTCAAAATTCTTTGTACGTGTGCACTATTTAAATGAACACTAAACATGCTGACGCAGAAATAATGAAACTCGTTCTTTTGACTACCGTGTTTACCAGCCATTAGTCCTTTTCAGGAATTCTAAGTCCGACTTTGAACTACTACAGATTTTTTGTACATTTTTAGCTTTAAATTCAAATAAATCAATTTCAACTTAAAGTACGTCAAGTTTAATTTAAAATGAAAAGGAATCAGTTGAATTTATTTTTTATTCGAACTTGACTTTCTTCAATTTGAAATTGATTTATTTTAATTACCTCCGCCAAGGAGGTTTATGTTTTCGTCGGGTTTGTCTGTCTCTTTGTCTGTTATTCTGTTTGTCATCAAGATAACTCAGAAAGTTGTGACGGATTTTGACAAAATTTACCAGAATTGTTGCGTATGCTAGAAGGAACAGATGATTAGCTTTTGGCGAAGGTGAGTTCATCCGTTTGTTTGTTTGTTTGTTTGTTTGTTTGTTTGTTTGTCTGTTTCATTTTTGTCAAGCCATAATTCGAAAAGTTATGAACAAATTCTTATACCTCACTACTCATGTAAATTTCCTTTCACGAAATGCATATGACCAAATTATTGAGATGATCTGGTTGTTTGTTCATTAATTTGTCGCTGTTTTTAATTTTATGCTTGTTAGCACAATAATTTAAGTTATGAATGAACCGTTATAAAATTTGCAGGAATTATTGGCAATGTTAAAAGAAATAAATGATTAAATTTTGGTGCAGATCGGTTGGCCCGTTTGTGTGTTTGACTCATGTTTGTCATAATGTTTATCAGCAGCAGAACTCAAAATGTTATGAACGGGTCTTCATGAAAATTGCAGAAACTGTTAATACTATAATAAAAGGCACAAATGATTAAATTTTGGTGTTGATACAAAGAAAATCGTGGTTTCAGAGCCAATCTGAATTTTTCGTTACCTTGCTTGGCGAAGGTATGCGCTCTCAGAGTGCTCTAGTTCTTTTTAGTGTTTGACGAGCTTGCCAGGTACCAGCTCAGTAAAATATATTGATACACTATGAACTTTTTTCCAGTTTACAAGAAAGTGGGACATAATCCGTTTAAGAAAACAGTTTTATGAATGAAATTATCGATCAAGAAACTTGCTGGAAGCAAGTTTCAGCAGGAAAGGGTGATTCTCTATTCTACAGCGCAATGAAAAAAAAAAAAACTTTATGCTTCAACAAATGGGTAGGGATAGTAAAACAGCAGAAGCATAACTACGTCTATTTACGAACTACTGAGAAATGTTATCAGTTCCGACGCACACATCGCTCCTTACCTTTTAGGGACCCTGCATGTTTCTATGATTCACTACGTTAAACCTGTGTTCTAGCGTCAATTCTACATACACTAATTGCATAGAATATTCCCGACTTTCTTTTACTGCTTATGGCTAGGCTAAAAACCGAGAGTCTCTTCTGAAAAACTGAAGTTATCATAGATTGGCTTTACTGCTTATGGCTAGGCTAAAAACCGAGAGTCTCTTCTGAAAAACTGAAGTTATCTTTGATTGGCTTGTCAATGTGAAGTTAAGCTAAGACCAAAGGCCCGACTTGTCTGGAACTTAAGATGGGGGCGTTGACTTCGATAATTAGCTATATAATTTGAATCGTGTAGCATGTGTTAACAGCAGCCCTGTTAGGCTTGAGACGATTCCATTTCACGTGTTGAATTGAGTTTTTGAAAGTTTCATAGGTAATTGATTGAAATTTTAGCCTAGATTTAACGAGTCGGAGCCGCACCTGTTTGAATTCAAGACAAGGCAAGTCTAATGGATTCAATTTTGCTATCCAATCGATAGTACCTTAAGTGCCATGATGTTACCAGCTTCATTGGGATCGTGGAAATGCATCAGCTACTGCGACGTACGGGGGAGGTTCTTCACAGACGTACACAAGGGCTTTACTGGGGCTCATATCAGGTGATGTAAACTTTAGGGTTATTTCCGTACCTATATTTTCAGCTTTGTTTTATCCCAAAAGAATACGAGAACTACACATATTTATGGGTATGGGGTTCGAACGAGTCGAAACCCACTGATCTATCGTGATATAAATGCTGCTCTTTTAATTAAGTACTCTACACCTTGTCGATTTCCTATTGCTGCCAAGCGAGAGTTGCAAGTTATAACTGCGTATCAAGTTCAATGCAAAGAACAGTTGAAAATAATAACCCTGAGTCACCGGTGCTCTTGTGATTTCCCACAAAGTCTCCCAGGGCCTGGCCAACAGTTAATTAGGCCATTTTATAATAAACAGTGCATATTTTTCTGCAAGAATAGGTACCACCGTTGAGTAAAAATTATTTCTTCATGTAGAATTTAGCGAGCGCTTACAGGTCGGAAACATGTGTATAACAAATAATTAAAACAGGAAATTGGACTTCAGCTCAATTTTATTAAAGGAATTTCTCGTCACTCACATTACGTATTTAATAATACTTACACCTACTCTAAAAAACAGTAAATGCCAATTGTGAGTACTTTGTGCCACTCAGTTAAAGCAGGCAATTTATGAGAACTCTTTCCGATTTCCTTAAGATTTCTCCTGGTTTTTGACAAGACGACATTTCCCTTGACTCGTCGTCGTGGCTTGCAAAAGTGAAATTTTTACTCTTTTAGGAAGGGTAATGGAGTGCTCAAGTTTATCAGTTGAACAGGAAATTAGTTTATATAGTGGAAAACGGTCTAAAACCTACCCTATATACCTACCATATGTATAGTGGTCTTAAGACAGTTTTCTCGTTCAATGATGTCGAGGGATTAATGTATTTGACATAAAACGAAAGAGTAATTTCCAAACATCGTGAAGCAATATGCATATCACCCAAAAGTGAACAACATTATCATCTGGCACTTGGTAATTTTCAACAGCATTCCTCCCTAACTTAAAATATACGCAACCCATCACTCAGTCACAAAAAAATATTCTTCAATCGCACACTTCGTTCGTTATATTACAATGCACACAAATCTAGTAAAGCTTAGGATTATTATCACACAAATCTTTATTTAGGAGTTGCCGCGATCATTCCAGGAAATTGACGTCTTCTCTGCCGAAATATTCGTTGACGTTGTAGAAGTTCGGAGCCTCTTCGCAGGGCACGGCGTTCTCGGGGAAGTCGCAAACCAGCGCTTGCTGTCAACGTAAGAACAGAAGCGTTAACCTTTTCCTCCTTGCTGGACACACTTTTGGAGGTTGCAAAAAATTACTATTTCTAAGAAAGGTGTCGCTTAACCCTTTACCGAGTGGCTGAGAGAGCTTTCGTACGAACGTCACCATATGGAGGTCACCATGTATTATCACTTGTCCGGTAAAGATTAAATTGAGGAACTGAAGAGTAATAGTAAGTAACTAATTTCACCAGATATGCCTATCGATACCACTGACAAGAGTAATCATCAGATATGCATCAATGATTAATTAAATTGATTCATGCCAGTTAACCCACGCCCAAAAGTGTTAACGCAACCTATGTAACCACAATGCCAGGGCTGTCATCAGGGACGAAAATTGCGCAAAATTGGACAGAAAGCAGAAGTTATCGCACAGGCGTAACTACATCTCCACACAGTTACCAGATGCCTTCAGCTACTATTGTTACAGTACAGGTGTCACTTTCTAAAGTAACGAGATATCCACTGGGACCATCTACGCAATACTTAAATCGTACTTTCGTTGTATGAACGTTTGTTTACCTGTTTGTGGTCCATGACATATTTGGGACGGTTCGATATCAATATTAGATAGGGGAAAATAGAATATCCTTGACGCACCACCACGCAACTGGCCGTAGCGCCACCGCGTCACTGCGCCGTATCGCAACGGCCGGTTGTGTGGACCTTGTTGACTTTGTGTAAGGGACAGGATTGTAAAATGAAATAATATTTTTGAAGCAATATGATCCAAGGGATCACGGGTGGCAGGTCCTTTACCAGCAGACCAAACTCTCATATGCGGGCTTGTTTGATTGAAATCAATACTTGCACACTTTATGGAACCTTACGCTTTCGGTATTATGCAGTATATAGCTAAGGAGTAAATAAGGTGCGGCTGAAGCGTCATTCCGGCATCGTGTATATGTTTTATTGCGCCATTGCGGACTTTTGAACGTCTTCGATTTTGTGAACTGGTCGGCCCTGTGAAGTTTGTGGACGTTTGGTTGGGGTGGGGTGTAGGATGAGATCGAAAAATGTTCTAAAATTTATAATTTTCAAAGAAATGTTATAGGGGGGTCATGGGTGACCTATTCAACTGCTTTAACGACGTAAATGTAACTACGAGTACGCTTAGTCACCATACGTCTCCTGCAACAGTTAATTCTCTTTTAAACCCAATTGTTAGCCTACTCCATATAGTCACCAGACGTTCCGTGCAACAGTTAGTTCCCCTGGAGACGCAATTGTTACTCCATATAGTCACCAGACGTCCCCTGCAACAGTTAGTTCCCCTGGAGACGCAATTGTTACTCCATATAGTCACCAGACGTCCCCTGCAACAGTTAGTTCCCCTGGAGACGCAATTGTTACTCCATATAGTCACCAGACGTCCCGTGCAACAGTTAGTTCCCCTGGAGACGCAATTGTTACTCCATATAGTCACCAGACGTTCCCTGCAACAGTTAGTTCCCCTGGAGACGCAATTGTTACTCCATATAGTCACCAGACGTCCCCTGCGGAAGTACCGTTAGCTTTGCTCCCTTCAATCGCTCTTCGCTGCTCCTGTTTACTAAACAAAAAATTGGAACCTTGGCAAGGGAGGCCATCCAAATGCCTTCAGCTGCTCCTGCTACTGCAATCTCTCGTCTATCCGGCTCAGGTAAGCTTAATTTGCGTTGCTAATTATTATAATTGTACACAGGAAAATATAGATCAACGTTAAACCAAGATAGTGTGCTATACGTGGACTGAGCAAGTGTTTATATGGTTGATGTTATTCATCTATGATGTATTCGATTTGATAATACAGTAGAAGTATAATAAAAGTACTGTACCTACCTCCATTCTATGTAGTAAAGGAAGCACAAGATTTCTTGCGTTTGTCTGGCTCACTCTGTTGGGTTTCAGTCATTGACCCTTAATAAATCACATTTGAGACTACCAGAAACTCAATCTTGCTCCGCAACATAGAGTTTCAGCCAGCTAAACTTAATCAGGTTGTCTCTAAACTCCTGCGACCCGACTCAAAAAAATGGCGAAGCCAACGCTCCTGTCTGAGGTGTCAGATAAATCAAGTCTCGACGTCTTGAAATCGGTGACGAGTACAAGGCCCACTAACTCGCTGTGTACTGTGCAATTGCAACCCATGTATAATT
The DNA here is from genome assembly GCA_001587735.2 of Parhyale hawaiensis. Lineage (NCBI taxonomy): Eukaryota > Metazoa > Arthropoda > Malacostraca > Amphipoda > Hyalidae > Parhyale > Parhyale hawaiensis. Next base: position 16,368,198 of record LQNS02277217.1, read on the forward strand.
TTTTAATAGTGTTTGTAATCTCTTCAAGCTGATATAACAGTCAATATGACACTACCTACCCTCTGATATTCTTGCTGTCAGCACAAATAAAGAAGTACGTGTTAATTATTGAATATTCATACCAGCTGGTTACCAAGGGGTAGCCCATTACAATAGCTGACAAAACTTAGGATGTATACTGAGCAAAAATTTACTAACACTAAAACTGTGTTGATTTATTAGCATGATATGAGAGCAATAAAGGCATCCATAGCCATCGTCAGTCGCCATCACTCTGCTCTTGAGAGCCCAACTGTGTACAATCGAGACAAAGACAAAATAACAAAAGGCACCTGACGGCGTTTTGCATGTCCCTTTGCATTACAGAGCTCCCATGTTTGGTCTCCATCTGTCCCGAACAAAGGGAGAATCCACCCGAAAATGTTGGTGCATCGTTTCTTCGTTCAATTGCATGGCAGAGATGCCATCTCTGGCAACTTCAGAGTTTTTCCTTTCGCTTCTCGTGTTAAATTCTTCCATCGACGTGCTATTGGGCAACCCGAGCAGCGGCAGATGCTCTCACAGCCAAAGTATGCGATGGAAAAGAATCCAACAAGCACAGTCACCTTGCGAAGTGACGCAGCATAAGGCCGTTGCTCTACTTTACGCGGCTCCAAATTTGATAACGAATGGAGGTCAGGCAAGGCTGTCTGTGTATCCGCATTCCACGATTTCCACTTGAAAAATTCGAATAATGTAATGTAAAGCAAAATGAGAAAAAAATCTCTTCCTTCTAAAGGCAAACTAACGATATAGTTTCTTGTGATGCCATATTTTCTATGCCGAGATACCAACTCGAATGAGAAGGAAGTATTGGTATGCGTCATCTTGCTGAAAAATATATATATTTACTACTTGCAGACAGGGTGCGTTGTTTTCAGACCCGGAAATTTATTTCGAATATTAAATTTTTCTTTTATACTGTATTAAATCATAAATTCTGGGAGAGAATATAGATTTTCATGTTCTAATCACTAAATTTTCACATTAGAGAAGCTACTGCTGCAGCATAAAATTACCGCATATATAAGGCTTCCAACTGAATCCTTCCAGTATTTCAAGTCTACATAGAATAAAATATAATTATAACTCGTTACCGCATAGTGTCCACATTTCTTCACGGTGCTAATGGTGTTGTCCTTATAACAAATAAAAGTTCAAGTCATGAATTAATTGTTTATGATTTGCTCATATCAATGATGCTCCTACCATCTGAGAATTATGCCAAGATATCTAAACGCCCCTGAAAACTGAAATGGCAGCACAACAAAAACTTGTAAGTATGGCAATAACACAGATCGTGTTATTAAATAAAAAAAAACAAATAGCTGTCGAAGTGATGCAGAGACATGGCGTAGATCGCATGTCCACTGCATCGTAAACTGAGATTGCCAGGCGCGATGGCCCCCCCAATGTCCCCTTAAGGTAATAAGGGCACGCCGGCAAGGTTGTGGCTTCACCCGTCAGAGTATTTACATTGGAACGAGACTGCTACTCTCCTACCATGTAGACGGCAACTGTAGATAATCTGCAATTTCGGGCCAAGATTCATGCACATACGAGAAGTGAATGAATTTTTTATTTGTTATAATGAAAACTGTTTAGTATGTTAGAGCCCAATCATATTTGAAGTTATCGGTTCACCTGGAGGCCTACATTGGCTATTTGTTTATATTAATACTAACTTTTTTTCATTATGTAACAATCCAATCATTATTACTGCAATAGAGGCCTACTTTAACTTATTTTATACATCAAGGCCTACTTTAACCTATTTTATACATAATTATTTTAAATTAAGGGCTATCTGTGAGATAAACAAATAAAAATGTGTCCTCGAGTGTCCTACAAACCTAGACAGCCTTGCTTTCTCTTCGTTATAAAGCTGGCAACAAGTCGGACTGCCTGCGAAGCAGGTCTTCATTTTATCAGGAGCGCAATGACACGCAATTCAGGCCTTTCTTGCTTCATACTACACACAATTCCTAGTCCCTACAAATAAAATAACCCTATTCCTGTTAGAAATGATGATTTGTTCAAGCACAAAACAGTAAGCGCACCTAAAAATAATACCAGAAAGTTTGCCAAATACTTGCTTTTTCATATACTATCGTTTAGACTATTTACATGTACATACTCACACAAGTACATAGATCCTGAAGAAATTTTACAACGTTATTCACTGCTATTTCAATGATCACTCTCTATTATGTACATAGACGAACAGCCTTTGACAGCCCCTTTTATACGAGTATTGTAAGGTTTTTTTTAATTTGACATACCCTCTCATTATTATCAATTTCTGAAATCGTGCGTGAAAATAATTGACCGTTAAGAAGCTCATTACAGTACTCTTATACTCAGCACTCGGTGCTAACAAGTGTCAGAGAATTCCTTTGGGTGTTTTTGTGCCGCGTGGAGGCTCATCCGAATCTAATTGTAGTTATTTATCATTCTGCGTAACTACATAAATTGCCAGTTCTTGCTTGTTGTTTTTTTTTTTTGTGTGTGTCATCGAGGCCCGTTACGAGTAGTTTTTTGGATGGCCCCCTGATTGAATACCGTCTAACTTATAATTTAATCAACAAACAGTACTTATTGCTTCCCGTGTTAGCGAGGCAAGTTATGTGTTATTAAGGTAAGACGGCTGGGTGTTAACAAAAGACGTGATTTATAATTTTCCAGGGAACATCCTCGTAGGTTTTCGTGTAAGTAAGACAAGTTACATATCTACGAATGATGGCTTGATGTTAACAAAACACGTCATTTGTAGTTTTGATAAATATGCCTTGTAGGTTTCTGTGTAGGTGAGGCAAGATACATATTTAAAAAAGACGACTGGGTGTCAACATGACGCGTATCTTTCAGTAACTTGCATAATTAGTCACATAATAGTGAGACTAGGTGTATTCACAGTTTTGAAATATATTTATGTGTTAATAAGACATGTAATTTATAATTTTACTAACATTGTTCCCTCTGGATTTCCGGGTGAGGCAGATGTACTAGCATTTATTGGGAAAGATGCATGTATTGCTCTGATACCAAAAACTTGACTCGACGCACTTTATTTCTTTTTATCTTGGCGGAAGAGAAGAAGGAGATGTGGTTGAACCACAATTAATTTCAAGAGAACTATGTGACATTGCTAAATTTCTGCGTACATATATTATCAGTTGTCTCCGAATTCTGGTGATCCGCCCACAATGAGAAAATTCTAGGCGATTGTCCCATATAATCCGATGACGCCCCCTCTAGAAGTACGCCTGTGATTTTTCGATAGGGTATCTGTACAAATCAGGATAAGTGTAGTTGCTTGCTGAGTAGTGAAATATCTGAAACTCCCCCATCTATGGTAGTTTCCGGAATCTGGAAATGATTGCTTATTTAGATCAGTTCGATAGAGTATAATCAATGCTGATTATTGTACGGCGTATTGTATATTCTTCTACCATCTGACAGGAGTATGTATTATTGTTCGAAGCAACGAACTCATGCGTGCCCAAATAACAGCGATGCAAATGTTTCAGAAAACATCAAAATATAAGTACACTTAGGTGTCACAAAAATATATATATTCTGCATGGGAGTAGTGAAGGTATTGCGCCTCTGAAAGATAATTTAGTGGTAAACAGAAATGGTTTGCAGCCTCTCTCAAAAGTATGTGTTAGGTTAGGCTAAGCTAGAGCAATTAGTAATTTAACTCACTTGGCCCTACTAATTTTGTAAAATGGTGCAATCAACTAACTTTTTAACTAGTAGACAAATTAGGTAAAGTTAAGTAGGGTTAGAAAGATGACTTAAAATTGGAGAAAGCAAGGGCTGGTTTCCCCGTATTGAAGGTTGAAGTATGATAAAATGTAAAGAACGAGAATAGTTCAGCGTTAGGTATGGGGTTAGGCAACCTAACACAAGAGGCCATTTCATGGTATGGCAAAATTAAAGGAAAAGTACCTAAAAAACTATTAAATATATAAGGTAAAATTTGGCCTCATTCGTTACATATTTTCATTAGGTCATATTTTCATAGGGTCATATTTTTATTAGGCCAGGTGAGGTCAAGCAAGGACTTGGTTTTCCATAAAAGATAAAATCTAATTTCATGCATACGAAACTGGATAGGGGTAACGATCGGTCAGGTTTGGATAGTAGAGACTAGGTTAGAATCTACTCACTTCAGCTAGAATAGGTATGTGCCTAACTCACATGCACACATATTGTATAAAAATTTCGGGTGGCCATATACCGGCACCAGAAATTGCCTTCGTATAGTCTGCAACTATTTACATTCCCAAGCAGCTGACACTTTCTGCTTTACTGAGGCAGGTTGTTGAAGCAAAAGGACATGACTAACGAATATCTTGATATGAATAGCATTTTCTGTACGCTCGGTACTTTTCATTCACCCTTTTTCACCAAGGCCGTGAAACTTTACAAGCGAGTAATAATACTTGAGACCAATACTTTAAAGCGTACTTTTTTTATCTTGCAGCACTACACGTCCCGTCTCCCTAATCCATAAATCGTTCACGCACAGCTCTTAATACTAGTAGAATGCATGCATCTGAACTGGTGATCGTGTCACAAAGTTAATCATCAAAAAAACACAGGATTTACCTTATTCCAAAGCCCTATGCCGTGCAAGTATAGCTCTTAATAATAACTGAATGTATGCATCTAACCGTGTCACACGGTTAATCAGCTACGAAGACCGCACGATTTGAGCATCAGTTAGACACGATCGAGTGGCGTAATTACCGAAAGTAAAAGCGCTTGTATCTTGCGTGGCGAGCTTATAGTGGCCACGTCAGACCGAAGTAAAAACTGGCATGACCTTGACGGTATCGAACATACCACAGCCTTCCAGCGCTTCTTCGTCCCCGGCCGTCCGACTACCTATGGCTCCCTCCCAGCTGGTCGGGCTACTGCTGGGGTCGTAGAACTGCTTAATTAATAGGCGTCGTCCAGCCGCACACTGCGGTAGCGGTAACCTAATTGACTTAGCTTTCACGTTGTCCCCATATTGTAATTGTGGATTTTCGATTCCGCACTTTGAATTGAGCTTCAGGCGGAAATCGCAAATCGATTGCAGTCGAAACGCCTAAAAGTTGATTACCTTTGGTAGAGACGATGGAAACGTTCATCCTGCTCAGTTGAAACAGCCGATGAGCAGCTCGATCACCTTATCTGTTATCGGTTTGCTGTTGCCGCCCTTCCGTAACTCAATCAAAAGCCTACGACTGCAGCTCCGGATAAGCTTAAACTAAGGGAATTATTAATTATTTGTATCGCACAATGCGAATCGAAGACACCCATAGTTTCGTCTTTAGAAGTTAGACTTTACCGTATATCACAACCGAACGAATATAATGCTGCAATGTAGTACAATTAATGTAGCACTGTTTTGATTTTGAATACTTAAGTTTTTTCCTTGTTAAAATTTAAATATATAACTGTCTGAGAGACGCAATGATGTAAAGTGTGTGCGATACTTTGTGTTTATATTTAATTTTGTGTCCGACAAGTATATGCTCTGACGTTGTTTGTACATACCTCCAATTTTAAACACCCTTCCACTATCAGGCAATTTAAAAGATATTTTTACATCCGCCAAGGAGTTTATGTTTTCGTCGACTTTGTCTGTCTGTCTGTTATTCTGTCGGTCTATCTGTCATGAAGATAACTAAAAAAGTTAAGGACCGATTTTGACGAAATTTACAGGATTTGTTACGTATGTTAGGATGAATAGATGATTAACTTTTAATGAAGATCTGTCCATCCGTTTTTTTGTTTGTCTATCTGCCTATTTTTTGGTAGTGCCCCAACTTAAAAGAGTAATGGACAGATTTTCATGAAATTTACATAAGTTGTTGGGTTTATTAAAGAGAGTAAATGATCAAATTTTTGTGATGATCTGTTTGTTCGTTCGTTTGCTTGTCGCTGTGTTTGATTGATTTTATGTTTGTTAGCACAATAACTCAAAAAATCATGGATGGATATCTATGAAATTTTCATGAATAGTTAGTATTGTTAAAAACAATTAATCAAATTTTGGTAATGTTCGGTTTGTCCGTTTGTGTGTTTGACTTATGTTTGTTAAAATGTTTGTTAGCAGCATAACTCAAAATGTTATAACGGATCTCCAAGAAAATTACATACACTGTTAATATTACCAAAAAGCACGAGTGATCAGATATTGGTGTTGACATAAAGAAAATCTTGGTTTCAGAGCCGATTTGAATTATTCGTTACCGCTGCCTTTCTTGGCGGAGGTGTGCCCTCTCAGAGTGCTCTAGTAAAACTTTAAATGGTTTCCTAATCTTTTGTATAACAATTCAGACCACAAAAAATTTAAATGATATGGTTGTAGGGTTTATCAAGGAATATATAAAGCAATTAGTTCTTAACCTAATGAACTTTTCCTACAAGCATGTTGCTGAACAGAAGGAAAAAAAATCTAAGTGAACAATTGTAATTTACCGGATAAGAAACTGTGACATCGTGACAACCAAAGTGGGTTGTTAAATTGCTGAGTAATCTGATCTGCTGGGCACTGAGTGAGCCCCATGAACCAACTCCATCCAGCTGACAGACTACAAAAGCTTTTTCCTCAACTTAGGCCGATATTTTCTAGGCTGACGTCGAACCAAAATCATATTCTCTTCAATACTCAATCTAAACTGCTCTCTCCTGTAGAGATTAGCTGCTTTCCCAAAATATTCAGATTGGTTAGCTTTTTTTTTTTTTGCTGCAGGGACTGAACTTCCAAACTCGTCAATTTTCATAGACAGCACAAGTCAGGCTCGAGTTTTTTCGTAAACGAAATTTCAAGATTCATTACAGGAGAAGTCTTTGAGTTTGACTCCACAGGAGACGCAACACACCACGTCACTTGTTTATACTGCTGAAATGTGCGGGGTTAGAGAGTACCTAAAGGCTTCCGAATCTCGTCCAAGAATTAATCTAACTATTATTACGTATTGTCTATTGAAAACTTTTGCCCTTCTATACTCTAAAGGACTATCGATGAATCTCTGCGTTTCACCAAATTGAACGTCTTGGCTTATCATGTGAAAATCAAAAACTTATTAAAAACCCAGCCAGGTTGCATATATGGGGAGTGGAAATTCAACAGAGCTTTTCCATCAGCTCAGAAAACGCAACTACATTGCCGACAGCAAAAAGAAGAGTTTTTTTTCTTGATAATCGTAGAAATGCGATTAAATTATCCATCAAAATAAGCACCAAGTACGAAAGAAAACACGACAGGGTTAGGCCAATAACCGAACTGGAGATTTTACCTCACCGGTTAAACACATGCACCAGTTGGTGTCTCACCTGGTTGAAGATGGTACCCAGACCGCAGATGAAGGACCACATGCGGGTGCGGATGAATCCCTCAGCATCCATGTAAGGATAGCACACATGGAATATACGGCATCCGTTCGCTACATCAGCATAGAATCCGTACTGTAGCCCGTCGCAGCTGCAATATAAGAATATTACGCATTCAAATAATATAATAATAAAATTGAACAGGATCACGACTTTCACGCATAGGCTCTGGAACGCTTAGTCGAACAGAAAAAAAATTCAGCAAATGGCAGTTAATAGACTTTTTATTGCACTATGGTAATTAAAAGATGATCATTTTCGGGCTACTATAAATGATCTCACGACTAGAAATAATATACAATTATAGATCATGAACAATTAGATTAGGATGATGTCAAATGTACACAACATCATTTTCATTTATTGTATGCTATTAGCTGGAAAGAAGGTAACTCATAATGTAATAAATTTATTTCATTTATACATATGCCTAAAATAAATTGAGCATATGATAAATTGCATTGACGCATCAAAGTATCAATTACGAAAATAAATATTTATTATTTTCTTCAACTTAATCAGAATACAAAGGGTATCTAACAAAAAAGCTACATCGCATCACAACATGAAATACAGAACATTTTGAAGAACAATACCACACAATCATTATTTAAACCACTCTATTTCGGAATAGATCTTCTGTATCAATCGTATTATGAATCATAATATGAAACAGATGTGCCTCGATAAATTTCATACTACGCACGTATAGTTACATGACAAAATCCTATATTTATAGTTTTAGTCACTATACCAAATACTGACTTATTATTTGATGTTGATATTGTATTTACGAGCTTTTCGAGGACTTTGTAACTTTATTGTATAACAGAAAGAAGTTCTATGCATACGTAACAAAATTAATAAGATAATAGCACGAGGCGATAAACGAAAGAGACAAACGCATGAGACAATGGGTGGCTATACAGTAATGAGCACCCGGAAGCGTAGCACTGCCTTCAGTCGCATCCAACGAAATAAGTCGACTGTCGCCCTATAGTGATGCTTTGTCGTGCTGTATGGTATTAGGCAGCTGAGAGGGGGGTGGTCCTGCGCAACCAACAGAATATATTACCTCTTCTCGCCTCAGTGAGTCATGTGCGCGAATATGGTGCGCGGCATAGCAGAAACTTCCAATTTACCCCGTCTCAGTTTGTGCCACGCAAAAATCAAGCTCCAGTTTCATACCCAATAGCTTCTAATTCCGAATATATATATATATATATTAGTCGCAACCGCCCCAATTATGAACTGTTGCTGAAGCTTAAAGGGGTTGTCATGATTTTCGAAACATTCATGAAAACAGTGTATAATTAAGATATGGACAACAGATGTGTGAAGATAATTTTTGAGATATTTATTTTACGTTGAAAAGTACGAACTATAAAACTGTATACATGCGTCTACGTAAAACGGGGATTCGAATACGTTACGCTTCACGAACGCCATGTTTACTGTAGTGACTGTTCTTGAGGGATCATCGGACACTATACCTCAGAGCGTTGCCGTTCTCTGCAATATTGTTCAATTTGATCATATGAGCATAAAAAAAGGTGAGACGAAAATCATTTCAGTTAATTTCGTTCTCACGTAGACATAACGTAATACATACACGCCATAAAATGTTGCCATAATTGTTTGATTTTATTGTATAGAAAAGAAAACAATAGCAGCTTATGCTATATTGTTGACTGTACCATTGTATCTATAACTTATGAATGATCAAAACTTGCCATTTTACAAACCCTCCTAGAATGAACCTCATCATGCAGGACCATTCCTAAAGCGATTTCTCCTCATGTTATTCAACAAATAATGCGACACTTATTAGTGGAATATGAATTTAACTTTAGTCTTGCCGAAAGAACAAAACAAACGATGAAATATATTTTATTTTCCTTAGATACGCATATCTCATCAAGGGAAATAAAATGTAGTTCATTTTATGTTTTGTCATTTTGGCAATACTAAAATCTAGATTCCCCAAATGAATAGTGGGATCTTCGTGGAATTCCATCATCTTACTGTATAATGCTACGCCGTGGCTGCTAAAGTATGGGGAAGGGGGTGGAGGATATACTGCCATTACTATCATCTGTATACTGATGTTGGCAGTCAACTTTTGTTCATGAAATACCCTACTTTAGCTGCCATATGAAAAAACCGCCACCGCATGACCTGTAAGTGAGTATTTAACTAACAGATGACTTTGCACAGACGTTCATTGACAAAATGCAGACTATGATTTGTAAAGAGAATTGGATTTGAGAACTTCGTATGGCTGACCCTTATTGTTCACAAAAGGGAAGGCTATAATCAGAGGTGAGTACGTTGTCTTGTCACTTTCGACCATTTTTACGCTCGTAGCTGGGCCTAAAGTGGCCGCAGGTGCCCACCTGTGCTGAAAATGAGGAAGTTTTGGCTTTTAGGAAAGAAATCGCCGGAAAATCAACACTGCAATAAATCTGTAAGAAGGCGATAAATAAGCAGAGTACGTGAGCTGGAAGCAAAAATATAGGCTTATGTACTCCTTGTATGCCCTTAGCATTTATTCTGGCAATAGCTCATAGAGGGCCATGGAGTAAGTTCCGGTCTCTCCTTGGGAATGGGCCTCTCGGTTCGTCTGCTGCCGGCGCGTCCCGTCGTTCGGGTTCGGCGTGGCCCACTGCACTTCACTCAAACCCTCCTTTTTTTGTCCCTTCAGGACTATGGTCTGATTGTGGCGCGGCCCCACTTATGTGGTAACGTGGACCTGGGCCTGCAGTACTTCTCTGCAGGATCAAACGCCATCACTAATTTCCTCCATGCGGTCAGAGAGGGTGGTGTTCAACCTCCGCCCTCTTGGAGGCAACTCAACAACAACAATCTTTTCATCGTTATGTGTTCAAGGAGGAGAAATGCTACAGTTGAGTGATTCATCAGCTTCAACAAGTCGTAGAAATGCGTTATAAATGTATCATATACTGAAAAATAATTTATATCTACTGTATTTTTAAATGACTTGTATTGTACAACCATCATATTTTCCCCAATATTAAAGATGTTTTAAATTCCGCGTCACGAAAAGTTCCCGCTGCCTTATGATTTTCAAACGTATTATTTCCATCCAGGTAGATGATTAATTTTATTTAAGTTTACATATGCATCTGTGTTTTACAGTTAGTCGTTACAGCGCAGTTACTGTTCAAAGTTTTTCCGTTGTTTGCCATGATACTTCAGAATCCTTCGATAATCATGACCATTACATGTATGTAACGGCTAAATCTTCCTGAATTACGACCACATTTCGTCCTGATAATTCACAGTCGTCACGGTAAATAAGCACAAAAACTACTTTTGCCATCGCATCACCTGCAAAGCCTGGCGGGGTCTTGTGGCTATATTTTCAGCGCTAAATAGCAAGCTTTTGTCAACACTGTGTGCGCTCCAAGTACCGTGCAGTCGACACGGGTGACAACGCTAGTTAACACGCTCCAAACGTCAGCCAATAAGTAATGCATGTGTGCCATATGGTTCTAAAAGAGAGAGAAAGAGAGTGGCAGAAGTTGTCGGTGTTGCGTCCTGGAGCAGGAAACGGCGCCTCCCGTTTGCTCAACTGCCACTAAATTAGCCGAACATTTTGTGCTTCGCGCCGCGTGTCATCGCCAGACTCCTCGAGCCCGAGCCTGGTCTTGGCTACTAGAGTGGGTGGGGTCCTGTGCAGTCCCACACCGGGATGTTTGTAATTAACCATATTAAACTTTTATTAAGTACTCTTGAGAGACATTACATGGTACGAAAGGCTCATCACTGGTTAAAATAAAAGACAAGGAATGTCTATTGTTATTGTTACATATTTGGCTGCACTGCGGTCCATCGTTCGGCCTCTGTCTGTAATGCGCGCTGTAATTTCGTTTTGAAATAGATGACTGCTGACATTTCTATTGCGCAATATTATGAGGCACCTCCATGTTACGAAATAATTACAAAATTTCTACACAGAACTGTGGAGCGCCTCACTTAAATGATCCGCCCTTATCCTCGAGGGACGTCATCTAAAGGCAGGTCCACACGGGAGTCAAATGAATAAAAATCTTCAGCTCCGCGTAACTGTGCTCCAAAATGCAGCTCACTTTGAATTTTAATCCTCTCCAAATTTGAAGAGATATCCGAAATTTTACTATAGTGCCGCCTGATAAGGAAATTGGCTCGGCGACTAAGATTTTAGTCATTTTTTAGCAGCTGTGTTTGTGAAGATTGAAAAAATGGAACTTCTATTTCAATGACCAAACGTACGCTTAGGCACCAGGCATTTACACGCGCTTTGATAAGCTAAAATTGAAAGCAATATTCGTTTTCAGATGTTCGATAACTAGAGAGTTCTTTGGGAAGATACTAAAAATTCTAGAAAATAGTCCAGGGTATATCGAAAGTCAGCATACTACGAGGTTCGGGCGTTTGTAAGCTTTGAAGGAATATTGAAATATTCAATTTCGCACTGTGCCATCGAGTGTAACAACATCGTGGAAAAGGATCATAACGGGTTAATACTTTTCTATAGCAGCGAGTGTATAACAAAATGGTAGAAATCAGATGAAAGTGAAGGACTGTGCCTTATGTTTTGCGACAGCGAGTGTAACAATATCGTATAGAAATCAGATGAAAGTGAAACACTGTGCTTTGTGTTTCAATGCAGCAAGTGTCACAATGTCGTAAATTGAAACATTATTCTGCTAGTGCAAAATATCATCGGGAAAATGATGAAAACAGAATTTTATCGCGACACTAGTATGGATATAGCACTAATACACTATCGTATAGAAATGAACTAAAAACAGAATACGGTGCCTCATGGCATCAAGTTAACGACGTCGCAGCAAAAGTGAAAATGCAGCACTGCATTTAATATTTATGTTATCTGTATACTTCCTCTTACTTAGGGAATTTCCTGAACAGTAGAGGTAGTCCCAAATAGATAAGGAAATTCGAATATTGGAAGGCCATCGTGCCGGCCAAGGGCATCAGATTGCGAGGGTGATCTCAATATCGGCCCTGAGACGGGCCCTGTTCGAGGAAAACGTTTTTGCCTCTGATGACTCGTTATACGTTTTGGATTGGCTTTTCTATCGAACTGTGTCTCCCTTATCAGCTTAATACGTTTAGATAGGCTATTGGAGAGCTGACATTGTAGTAATATCGACGTATTAATTTGACCCATGAGCTAATTAATATAAAATGTACATACACTCAAGGACCATAAAAAAAAAGGTGGTGCTCAGAAATTGGCTCCGCTGCTAATGATGACCCAGTTTGATGTGCCGTTCTGAAAATTAAGCAACGTTCTATCAATAACAAAGCGCATGTAAAGATTAAATTTGACAGCTTTTTCCATAGCGCTGCGTAACGTTCGGTAATTGGTTCACTGTCAGCAAATTCTCGTGATATTGTATTTCGTACATCAGTTACCCTCATATAGAGCAAGGTTGCCAACAAGGGATACTACGTCTATTCTATACCATTTTTACATTCTTTATGAGGAATGTGAACCAAGGGGCGAGTCTGTGGAGTTCAATATCTCTGCACTCGTATTTGTATGCTTGTACTCGTTTTTACATACGGTTATAGAAAAGTAAATGCGAGGATGTATAGGTGACAGTGTCACTTTCTACCTGTGGGCGAGCACAGGAGACATGGGAGTTTTAATTCTCCCTCCGCAAGCAGGGTCTGTTTGGGCATCTGGCACACCACTAGAGCAAGTTCAAAAGTTTAAATAAACTTCGAGCTGTGGGTTTCCGCCAGTACATAAGTAATTGCCATGTTCACCGAATTGAGAAATATACCGCTGATCAATATACGACTATTTTCATGTTAACTCAAGAGGTTATGGGACGTAATGGATAAACCAGAATGGGGGGGCAGATTTAATACCAAGTCTTACTCTACACAAGAAAAATTCGTGTACAGTGTGGTGATTTTCTCCAGCCATGTTATTCATGATTACCTAACGTCAGAACCCGGAATTACACTACAGAATCGCACGCTCAACTTATGAACGGGCGCGTACGTTGTTCATACTACCGTCTCAGTGCTACAGACATTAGCTACACAATGGGGCGGTATACGAGCTGAACACCCATTCATCAGACGCGCGTGCAATTGTATAACGGTAAAAGTAAAGTCAATTTGACCGCACATCTACCATGAGAAGCCCAAACGCACTGGCTCGTGCTGCAAATATAGGCCATCCGGCCCCCGAGGAGCGCACGACTGTAGTCGACCTCGGATTATCAAGAACTATGACGCCGGCGCGTAGTGTGATCCCTGTACAATGATACACATGCATGCTACTGAGAGTACTGTATAGTGTTTCACTTTAATGAAAGACGACTTACCTGAAGCCTGTGACGATCGGACCTCCGTTGACGACCGTAGAATTAGAAGGCAGCTCGTATTCGTTAGGGGACGAGTCTGCCCGAACGAGCTGTACGAGTGCGAGCAGTACTGCCACTGCGCACGAGAGCTTCATTGCTGTTGGGGGGGAAATCAGTAATGAAATTAAGAGATCTGCTTATACGGTGTGGGATAAAGTAAGGGCGGTGACGGATCTAGAAGTGAAGGAATTAATTTTAGGGCTAGTCGATGATGAAAATGTAAGATTTGCTCATGAAAGATCCGCCACTGAATAAAGGATTTATAATATCACACTTTGCAACAGAGTGGGGCACAATAACAGCCGTGATGGCCCGTGAAAGGAGCTGCAACATTTCATAACATCGAGAAAATTCGGAAGAAAGTTATACGAGGTTTCACTTAGGCGTGGCCTACGATTATTTATAATTCATGATGAAACTACGTAAGATATATTTACGGCTTGAGAAAACTATAGCACTATAATACTTCACTTTGGCATGAGGTAAAATAATAATTGATCAAAAAACGACAGGATTTTTAGATGGCTTTGTGCAAGTAATGAAATTATAAGATATCATGACGGCATGGGGGTAAGTAATGAAACTACGAGGTATCGTTGCGATATGGTGCAGACAATGAAACTGCCGGCTACCATTAAGCATTAGGTCACTTCCAGCTATTTTACAGAGCCTATATGCTTTAAATGGTCGAAATTAGCCGGTTACACATTGAATTTAACGGTAATATAATACAAACCTATGCATCAATAATTCGTAGTCAGAAGCTAGTCACATTCAGGGCACAGTATAGCTACAGCTGCTAACGCATCTGCCAGCCAGGAAGTGTTTCGCGCATCCGCCAACAATTGCTTACAGGTAACTTAGAGTTTATGCCAAAGGTTGACTAGTTAACTTACGGTTAACAAAACTAGGTAACCGTTGCTAGTTAATTTACGGTTAACTTACAATTCCTCATTAAAGTTAGCCACTCCCTTGCAGTCACTCAGTTACAAATATCCATTGTAAAGCATAGCTACAGCCCCTGGCAAAGCCTCGTACCAGGAATTTGCTACTTATTCTCAGATTTTTATGTTACCGAGTCTCTGACTGCAGCGCTTTCAATCCATTCCCGGTATACCGGACGGAGGATTAATGGCGAGTGCAAAACTTTATCATATTGCGATTCAATAGCGGATCTAACACAGAGTTTTTTGTGGGGGAGGGATGGGTCGTAGAGCTGTAGAGGGAGAGGAGGAGAAAGAGTGGCCCACGAACTAAGTCATATATGTATATACATCTCATGATTTTGAGAGGCCCGAGCTCAACCAACCCCCCCCCCCCCCCCCCNCCCCGCCACAGTTATGAAAAGGATCTTCAAAAAAATTGCGGAAGCTGTTAATGCTATTAACAGGCACAAATGATTAAATTTTTTTTAGTTAATACAAAAGAAATAATGGTTTCAGAGCTAATTTGACTTTTTTGTTACTGTTGCCTTACTTGGCGGAGGTATGTGCTCTCAGAGTGCTCTCGTTCTATTATACTTCTATAGGTAATTCATTCGTAGGTCGCGCGCGGAACTCGCTCCAGTTCCGAGCTTGTTTGGGAAACAGATCAAGAAGTGGAAATCTTCACTATGGGAGTCATGTGAAATTATCTAAGTGACATATTTTGACCTCGCATGTAAATGATCGAGTGTGTAACACGGATATCGATTGCTAGGTCTAAGTTTTCGTTGAACCCTCAAACACTAATCAGGAGCATTATGTTTTCTCTTGAGTAAATATGATATTTGGATTTGCTTACAACTGTTTCGCGTTATCTTACTTCCGGTAGCTCAGAAAACTGACGTTTACTCTTTCCGTTACACTCCTATAAGATACACAATGGTAATGATAGGGTGTAAGATTAAGTAAGTACGATACATTGTAGTTAAGCATGTTTACTTTTTAAGTACAAAATCTAAATAAATCGAGCTACGCAGGTAACGAGCAGAAAAATTGTTAAGAGGGTAGCGAAATCGACCCCAAGTCGTCTCTTGCCGTGGCGGCCTCATGGTGTATGGCTAGCTTGAGGCTGTAACGATGTGGCTTATGTTGGCGAACGCACGAAGTTCAGTATTGCGTAACACTGTGCCATACTTCACTTAACCTCCTCCTGCTCTTCCTCTCACTCCGTACGTCCTTCCCTTAAACGACAGACTGCCTCATTGACGAGGCAGGTTTGTAGTCGCTCACCACTCGGTCTCCTGTTGCCATCCCTCATTGCAATTCTCCACACTGTGACAATCATTCGGTATATAAAGCGCTCGATCGTGGGTCACTGCCACTTGTGGCGCGGGTTCAGCGTACATTCGATCTGTCACATTGTGACAATCATTCAGTATACAGGACGATCGTGGGTCACTGCTACATGTGGCAGCGTTCCAGCGTATATGCAGTTCTCCGCGCGGTAGCAATCATAAAACGTTCTTGGATCATTGCCACCTACGGCATGGGTCCCAGGGCATAAGAACATTAATGTTATTTCTACATATATCCTCGTAAATACCATCAGTCAGTACCACAGAACCTCACTACTTAGACTGCCAAGCACGTTCAGAAGGGAGAGACGGCAGCTTGCAGCAAGTCTTCAATTGACTAATAATTTAAGGAAGGGGAGAGAATCAAAGAGACAGAAGCTTGATGCTAATGGTAACTTATGTGATACTCTTCCTAATTTTAGCTTGTAGTAAAGCTAACAAACTCCAGTGCAATTTTACAGTGAGTCTAAACAGATCCTGAAATCTTGTATTAGCGGTGTGATGTTTTGAACGCTAATTATTGTACTTTATACGGCATTCCCTTAGACTGGAGGTAATGTGTTGACGTTCCAGTTTCAACGCTGCATCGACAGTGCTTCTACACATACCTATGGGCCATCAATGAAGGAAGCATTTCTTTCATCTTATTTACCTAACTGATATTGATGCATGCATGGCACAAGCAACATTGTTTTCGCCACTGGAATTTTACATGTAAATTGAATAAGAGCGTGGCAGTACAGTACAGCGCTACCACTGTTATGTATCTACGTTTGACGAATGGTCTTCGACTCTCTTAAACATAGAAACCTGCTGTTGGAAGTTCTATATTCAATGTAACACATATATTGCTTTTAGCTAGAAAATTCTGCGTGCAGAAATCTAGTTGAGTTGACATAATTAAAGAGTTTCTAAATTGAACATTACAGTGTCTTTGGCTGGGAATTAAACCTGTGGTTCGCCACTTTCGGGAGGATAAACTGTAAAAAAAATGGCAGTACCGCTAAGAGGCAAGTACTTGGTGTAAGCAGAAGTATATAAGCTAGCAAGCAAGTCTTGTCTAACTAAGCAAAAAATAAATGAATAAGAAGAACAAGATGAACAGGTGACTTCATAAGGCAGACAAAAATATGCTAAATAGAATCAGAAGCCTTTAAGCTGGCAGGCAGCTTGGGTTTCTAAAAAAAAAAAATTAGAAGAAGGACCGGCGAGCCTACACGGTAGGCAAAGCGTGCTTTAATCAGAAGCCTATATGCACGCAAGCATCTGTCGCTACTTAAAAAAGAAGAAATAGAAGAAGAGGAACCGGCGACCCAGCTCGCCAGGCAAAAGCATGTGCTAATCAGAAGCCTTTATGCTTGCAAGGGAGCCGTGACCGCAAGAAGTTACAGCTACTTTCGTTTTCTGTTCTCCAAAGGTTCCCACCGCCGCTCCTGCCATCTGTTGCCGACTGTAACTTTTTCGTTTGACTAATTTGAACCCTTCAGCATTTCAAGCGCACCATTGCCTGCCAAACCGAGTCTGCTTGCCGCCACTTCAGTGTCATCTGCGACCATTCAGGTGACACTGACACGCGATCCACGCATCACGAGGCAATTCCCCTGTGATGGAGAGTGCCAACCGCTTGAGAAAATATCGGAAGATTTTTGGCTGCGTTGCAAAATAATGATGGCTTTTTTAGCCGTGGTAAGTAATAAGTTACTGATATAAGTTTAAATTGAACCAAGTTTATCAATGCCTATTTTTGCATGTCATCGCTGAGATGCTATATTATATCCAGCAACGGGTCAAATGGGCTTTCAAAATGAAGAAGTACAGCAATGGACGTAAGCATTACAACAAATGGCTTCTCAATGCAGTTAAAGCATCTATATTCTTAAGTAAAGTAACCAATAGCAGTGCCACTTTGGTTCATCTTTAAGCTAGACACAGAATATGCTTGCTATGTTTATTCTCCTCTGCAGATACCGCCTGGCTCGTGCCACGGAAAATCTTTAAGAATTTCTCAGTTCTGATAAAATATCGTGATGTTCTGCGATGCATAAAACGCTCTCTACGGGATGTGTTGTAACTGTATTGTTACTTTATTTCCACAAAACTGCATCCAAGTCGACAGCGGTGAGCTCCACGTGTTGTTTTAAGGTTCTCGAGGCCCTCACCTGAAGTTAATCTCAACATAATCAACTGAAAAGATGACGTGTCAGATGAAACTTTCAACAAAAAATATGTAGTGGTTCGATATCAGCATATGTTAACACGTGCTACAATGTAGTAAGTGCATTTCTTATACAGCAATTTTCCTTAAATTTACCTGTTTTAATGTACATTTTAATTCAACAGTTTTTCAGTTTAATTCCTTATTCATTATGAAAGCTATGCAACCTGGCTGTATTGCGCTGCTGATGCGCACTCGGTGATGCAGTCAGAAGAGGTAGGTAACTCGTGTGACGTAATAAGGAAAATTGAAGTAAAAAAAGTATTACTCTAGTGACTAGGCTATGGAATTTGCACTCTAGATAGTCATTCAAAATGAGTAAAATTCCATAAATGTAGTGAGAACTGTAGTTGCCTAGTGTTCGCAACACCAGAAGAACACTCCGTTTATTGGGACAGTCTCATCAATTTTACCTTCACCGGCTCGGTCATATAGCTGTCTTCTCGCCAGCATCTCAAACCTGTAGCCGTTTGACCTCGCGCTATCTGCTGCGCCCTCCGAACCTTGAGATAAGCCCAAGCCTGCGCCGTTGTTTCTTTGTTGTTTTATAAGTATTCAGGGAGCTTTCACCCGAGGGCGGCGTACCGTGCCCGTGCCATACGCGGCTGTCCCCGCCAGCGCAGTCAGCACTCATTATCCCCCCCCCCCCTGCCACAACCAATTGACTTGCCCAAATTGGTAATTCAGGATCACAAGGTCAGGTGCGCTGCTAACCACGCGGGTTGTGTGAGCGCCCACTTTTACTTTCAAGAGACGGAGATAAGTCACTTTTGGGTGTGAGTGTGATCGATGGTCGAGGGGGAGGCTGGTATGTACCTATGGTTTCTTTCCACCCAATTTGCTTGATGAATGTTTTCATAGCTGTTCCGCTTGACCTACGATGTCCAGTTTGAACTTGGGAAACATCTTGTATATGATGAGGATATTTTTGTGCGTTGTGCGGTGCCCTAGATTGATGAAGATTTAAAGTTGAGGTTGATCGCTTCTACACACTCATTATTGTCTGCACGTGGTGCTGGATTGCGCGTTGAAGGCTTTTTGGAGTATGGAAAGTTCCACATCGATAAAATACTTGCAGGTGCGAACAACGGGTAGAAAAGATGGGTATGTAAATGCTGGTATTTAAATGGCACCGTAAGTATGCAAAGTGTTTCAAGTACTGAATACGTGGATTAGGGCAAGATCGAGATATGCTCTACCTATGAAGCTCGATTTCGTCATCGTTGATTATTATCTTCCAGGTAAAAAAACGGAGAGCAGAGAAGATAAATGCTTAGAATCTCTTTGCAGCTGATGAACGTGTTCGGATTTTGTCATAAGGAGAATTTGTTGTACTTTACCGTGTAAAGTATGAACTGTTCACATAGATGGTGGGAAAAATAAAAACACTTGTGCTTACCTAAAAAAATACGTTACGGTGGAAGGTGTTAATGTTTTTTAATAACATGGTTCTCCCCGCTTTCATTGTAATTTTTCTTATATTCAGTCAAAATGAACCGGACCTCTCAAAATTTTCATACATACTCGGAAAATATTTCCTGTAGAAGACACCCGTAAATTTTGGTTGTAATTCTACTTATTAAAATTCAGTTTCAGGGAAAATATATTAACTCGTGCATTACAGGATAAACATTTCCTTGTGGCAGCAAAAACAAGTTCTTTGCACTCTTCTGCTCAGTTTAACGCAAAGAAAATTAAATTCTTTGTTTGCGAAACTGAATTTGCTAAAAGCGAGATTCAGTAAGTCTTCGTGGCAGAGTGAACATTTTTCCTGTAGTTTACGACAAGTCGAATTTTACGTTTGATAAACTGACTTTTGCAATTGATTCTTTGAGTTTCACTGGTAACAAAGCGGCCGTGAAATGGTGACCGTGTTCGTACATGATACAACAAGTAGATGAATAAAATTGCAAGTCTGTGGGTTATTGTATGTAGTACTATAGGCCCTGTACTTTCAACGTATTTGCAATTTTATTGAATTTATCAACTTAAACAATACTGGTACCCAATTATGTACAAATTTTTCTCTCATTTGCATGACGCACACTGTATCTACCAGAAGATAAATTTGCAAACAATATTTTTATATTTGAGAGACATACTCTAAAAGGATTTTTTCAGAATCCTATAGTAAGGACTCATTCGACTGGGCTCCAAAATTAAACCTTCTAGATTTGAGTTGTTCGAAACTTCAGAAAGAAGCTTTAGATATTTCACACTGAAACATTCTAAGTGGTAGAAGCAATGCGATTACGTTAAGCCTGCTCAAAACTATATTTTAAGAAGCAAGGTTGAGTTTCCGGAAGTCTCAACCGAACCGGTTTAAGGGCCAATGCTTCAAGATTCAATCCCCGAGTCGAAGCCAGCGTACCTGTCTACAGTATTGGACAAGTCAAGCCTCAGTACTGAATTTTGGCACCTAGTTGAACGTACCCGGAGGATATGTACAGTACTAAAAATACAGTGTGTGTATTTAGTAACCCACAAGCAAATTTACGTGCTGTAGAAAGACTTTTATTTTTATGTGTATCTTCGTTGAAAAATTATCCAAGTCGAAACATAGCGTTTGCTGAATAGAAGTAAGTGCGAAATATTATACATGTGTTTTTCTTTGCATTTAGAACTTTTGCAGGCTGGAAACCGGCTCAAAATGTGCGAATATCTTTTCAGGCCTAAGTCTTTCGTGGCTGGATGCAGATGCGAATTACCTGAATTTCCTTTTGGGTGTAAAACCTTCGTAGACTGGAAGCAGGTATAAAATGCATAAATTTCCTTTCGCACATAATTCTTTCTTAAACAGGAAGCATGAGTTTAACATATTCTTTCGAGTTCACACATAATTCCACAGGCAAGATTTTGCAAGTGATGGGAAAGGCAAAGGCATTGCCGACCTCCCGACCTCAGTTCAATATTCCAGCAAGAGATGGCGGCGATGATAGCGGTCCCTTGTCTTCAGGTGCTCAGGATAATGCCTGACATCTGAATTAGCAACCAGGTCTTGCATGGAAGCCCTGAAGTCTAATTTGAATATTAATAAAATATTGATCACTGAAGCAGACAAAGATATAATCAGTGGAACGTATGCAAGCGTTCGACCTAGTTTTTAAGATTTGACAAAGTCAGACGAGATAATTATTTCTGTTAAAGTTGGCGTTAGAGAAGGTTCGTTAGACAAAGTTGATAACAGCTTGTGATGTCAGACTTGAAAAATTATCGTATTTTATACTTTTAAGATATACACTATGTATGAGGAACTTGGGGTGGTAAATGCTAGCTTATTCATTTTTAATTACCTTACATAACTGCATACGTGCATAAAGACGATTAAGACTAGAGGAAACGGAGATACATAAGACACCTAGGAGTTGAAGGAATGAAAATATGAGTGTTGTGCATACCAGCACTTTTCCCATCTATTTTCTTTCAACTTATTTGACAACAAACAGGAAGATACGGAGACATTTTGACCTTAAGAAGAGCTAATGAAATGAAAAATCTAAGAGTCGTTATGGGAATGAAGTGATTCAAGCATGTGACTCGGGATGATACGACAGATGCAAAATGGCAAAAAAGCCGCAAAGGTAAACATCTAATGACTCCTTCCTTGTGATTCTTGGGTGCAGGAAGTAAATACGATGAGACTAGGAAAAGGCACCGGTTGCATGAAATGGAAAAGGCAAGAGGATCAAAAACGCATGGGTAAACATTTGCATTAACTTCAATTGTGGCTGTAGCAAACAAACATCACACTTGGCTGGTGTTGGATAGAGAAAAATATTAAATGAGCAAAGATGTTTTTTTTACATTAGTATCACTAACATAGGCGGGAGAAGTGTAAAATTATTACCATCTGTAGTAGCAGTAAAATTTATAATAGGGAATGGTTCATGTTTATAGTAATAACTCAGTAAGCGTGGTTGAAGTGCAGTAATGTTTATTTTTATCATATTTATTTAGTATATTAAATAAAATGTAAATATACATTCTATTATAAGTGAACCTAAGAGAAAAAGTTATTCCTTCACGATGAGAGCAAAAGATGTTGAGGGTTCATTTAAGCACTGTAGCAGAATAAAAAAAAAAAGAAAGAAACTAAGACCGTTACAGTATATAACAAATGAAAATTTTATAAAGCAAATGTTCTACTTTCGCTTGCTATGACGACAGTCAAGTAATCTATTTTTATCTTTCACTCATGACAATTAAAAGATGCATTTACAGTGATTTAAAAAAATATAAAGGTGTTATTTCTGTTCATGAAAACTTCTGAATAAAATATAAAGATGGTAGATTTGAAGAATGATCAAGATGAGAAAAATTATTGTGGTTTACAAGATTGATGAATTGCACTCAGACAATCGTCAGTTTTACTCCTGACAGCTAAATTAAGGCACAATCTTTTCACTTTCATATGATAGTAAAAGTGGCAGAAGTGGAATTAAAAACTCATTATTATGTACGGTCTTTCACCATCCATTTCACCTATTCTATTCGAGTACGCATTCACGTCCACCCTACTGGCCATAGAATTGATTAAGTTATAACCATAATGAAGTTATCAATTATTCAGGAAATATTAAGCAACAATGAGTGCTTAAAACTATTTCCGCGCTGTAAATGAAGGGGTGTTTGTGAATAACTGACTTGAAAGCGTATAATTTCCATAAAGCGCTTGCGAGATAATTACTTATTGGCATTCATACTTCATGTCGCATTCATAACGAACGTTAATGTGTAGACGCAGCTTGTTGGCATCGAGTGCCGCTAAAACACTGCAGCTCTTAGCATTAAAATTGGTCTGTGTCGAAATGCAAAATGCGGGCCACGTTAACTTCTTTTTTGCGTCGATGGCGCATATGCAAATAGTACCAAATTCTGAGAGTGGAGCAAGCATTAAGTGAAGAATTTGCCTTCATTGAGAAAATACATGCAAATAGGGTCTGCTTGGCAAAAAAAAAGGAGAGGAATATATCCGCCCGTTAAAGCAATTGTTGAGTGAAAGGATACAGGTAAATGGCTCAACAACAATTGAAATCTATCATTAGTGAGAGAATATGAGAAAAATACGTGATGTGTTGTAGAAAACATACGAAAAACACGCCATAGTTATTTGACAGTGAGGATGTGCTTGGGAAACACTTGCTGAAAATTGAAGTGCAGGAAGTTCTGGTTTTAAGTCGTGCTTGTTTTATGCAGTCATTGACATAGACTAAAAATTTTTAGTTCCAAAATTTCGACGTATGCACTTGTGAATGAAGAGTAAACATCTACTTACTTTTCTATTGGAAACTTGAATGGAACTAAAAAATTTTACCCAGAAATAAGAAAAATCTGCAAGAAACAAACATGATCTACTGCAAGGACGTCCTTTCTACGTATTTGCAGGACATTCAACACCCCCAACAGATTTTTCGGCTGCCACAGAAGCAAAATCCGCAAAACAGCTCCTAAGGCTTCCAAAAATTCTGTTAGGTCTGTATTCAAACAATTGGAAGATGTTTCTTTTGTAATAGAGGACAGGTAAAAAATTGTTAAAAATATATTACATAATATTCAGGTAGGCCTATAGTTAACCTTGTTTTTGTGTTGTCAAGGACCGAAATGCGTAAGTGTGTTTTTTACAGCAATATTCTGATGTGCTGCAATGTTCTCTTACACAATTTCCACAATTTCCGTACAGTAACTGAATGAGATGTTCTTATTCTTCCAAATTTACCACTTTCCCCCAAAGTGTTGAAAAAAAATGCGTCACGATTATCTGAGCTTTGAAAAGTAAACCAATGTAGGCAAGCTTGAGAAAAAAAAACCTCAATCGTTCAGAACTTACTACATGACAATCATTTAACTACCTTATGCCGAGGCCACATATGCTTTCGCACTGACAACTGGAAGCGAGGATGGGCAGCTCGCACGTAGTCTTGAAATATATTTAAACTCGGTAGCAAAGATACGGTGGCATGAACGTCGTGAGAGCTGCACATCCTCGCATCACATTGTTCCTATGAAAGTGACACCGTTTTATTATAATTACCATGAATTTCAGTACTTCTTAGAATTGCAGCGATTCTTTTTGCGGCAATTTTGAGAGTTGATGATAATAAAAATTATTCTCGTTCTACTTAATTGTTAACGGAAATATATGGCGCTGCCGACCAAACTTGTTGCATACTAAATTTTTGTGTATAATTTCCGTAGTATTTGTAGTAACTACGTCCTAGCACGGTGTCAAATGCTTTATCTACAACAGCTGATATGTGTAAACTCGTTCTGTAACTTGACGGATATTTTTATCATTTTATTATCGCTGTGAATTCTTGTATGACAGATAAACATCTTTCCTGTATGGATTAAATGCAAGAATGGCTGACAGGTAGCTCTCCGTTTAGGCAATTGTTCAAATTTCTGCAATTACTTCAGTCATTTAAGAAAACTATCATTCCCCTAACAGTAGTTTTGACCATCCCAGACTCCATTTAAGTGTCTTAGTTTCTGAGTGTAGGGACAGGAATTTGATAGGACCACCGGAAGCACTAATTCTTTGCTTAGTGATGACTGTATAGCTATCACCATCACAAAGCTGACATTTTACGAAAATAAGTAGCAGCTGTCAGATGCCATATCTACAGTATGTACAATGTTGCCGTAACATGTCCTGAATTTTAAAACTAATTGAACAAATAGACAATGGTGTAAGTAACCATGATTATCGGTATTAGCCTTCACCATTTTGCGCATGAAGCTTCGAATTAAAGGCGTTTCAATTCGCCTCTGTTCTTTAAACATAATCAAATCTGATCAGCCTCACTTTGACTGGAACTTCATCCGGAGCTCAGAAATCACCGCTGTGAGCACAGCGTTTTGGCCCGTTTTTGGCTCAGTCGCTTTGCGATTAGTGGCGGAAACTCTATCGAAGTGGCGATTCGGAAACTTGAGATTGAACTTCCGAGCAAGTTAAAACTAATCGCACTGATCGTATCGAGTGAAGAAATTAAGGGTGTTGGCCACATCCCAAGTGCCAAAAAGACATGGGTTACATAACCATCGAAAGTACAATGGTCTGTCTAACTTTCAAGGCAGAAAGTAAGCTATTATTTATCAAGCACTTCGATAATTATTTGTCCATTGCATCCGTAACACCTGATGACCCGCACCCGCAATCGAGGGCAATAGAGCCACAGCCCTTCTGATAATTCTATCCGCAATCATCTCTACAATAAACGGAAATGCGTCGCTCTTCGTCCATTCACAGGTCTGTACGAATGCCGCTTATCCGCAAGTTTTCACCAGTCTGTTCAGTCATTGACATGCTACTCGGAGGAGCCGAGCGGGACCATGTGCGCCGTACTGTCGCTTTCGTTTGAGTCGCGCAGGGAAAGAGAAGGGCTGATAAATGACTGGACTGTTATGATATTTAATCCTAAGACAGATATTACCTGCTTCCTATAAATATACCTAAGAGAAGATGGTACGAGAATAGGGATGTATGACTTTTTTTCATGGTCATGGTCTTTGGCCATTGAGCTCGTGGCACTGTCCCTTTAGACAGCGCAATCCTTGACAGTAGCGGTTGCCAACCTTCTCTAAGCCTGATAGTCTCTAAAAAAAAACTGCGAACATGTTCATAAGCCCTAGAAAAATAATAACTCATCTTATGATAAAGAATGAAAGTTACACCAAATGTGTGAAGAAAGTTATCAATCCAAGTTGATTTTATCCAAGATTTCGCCCTCTTTGACAAGTCATCCCGCATACCCAGGGGGCGCGAGAACCCCCGTTGGGGACCCTACTATTGGGACACTGTAGCACTGGCACTGTAACAGTCGCTGCATTACCACTTACTTTTTTGAAAATTCGAGCATTTTTTTATTCTTCCGCTGCCGTTTTCTTTTACCTATTCAGATTTTTGCTCCATCCCTTCCATCATTGTAATCCCTCGCGTATGATATTGTAAACATTATTTAATCTCTCTCAGCCTCTTTCTCTGACCCACCCATTCAGCTTCTTGCACTCTCACTTTCATCATCATCTCTCACGTACGATATTGTAAATTATTCGATAATCCCTCAGCGTTATGTTCTTTCAGCTATTTAGTTCGGTCCATCTTTCTTCACCAGCGTACTCTAGTTGCATTACACTGTAAAATATTATTTATCGTCACTGTCGTTTTCACCGATCCATTCAGCTCAGTGTACTCTCCCTTTCAAGATCGCAATCCTCTATATTTTCCTCAGCGTGGCACCATAAGAAGCGCAACATTCTACCAAGCTGCAGGGCGTACAAGGTTCTCACTGCTAACCGGTCAACAGCACGACAGACAAACCGTATGCTGCAATTAAGAGAACTGTGAGGCGTCCGACTCGTACGGTGCTGCGCGGCCGTCACCGTCCGATCGCTCATGATAAATGACAGTCAGCAATTTACATGCGTTAGAGTGGTTGACAGTCTCACAATTGTGCTGCATAATTGAATGAGAATGGATGGGTTGTGCCTTTCGAACCTTTCGGTCGGTGAGATACCTCAGTGATGGATGCACCTACAAGGCGTTCGATCGATCCAAAGACAGTGTTAGGCGACTGACTGATACGCCGAGGTGTGACTACGAGTGCGGATATTCTTGCTCTGCGTTCGGTGACCTTTACCGTGATTATGTTAGAAACTAAGGTCTTGCCAGTTTTTAAGTTTTTGGAATGTCAAAACCGGCAAGAACTTAGTTTCTGACACAATACTTCAACTGGAGGGCTAATATGACTAGTGCAGCAACGCCTTACCTCAAGTCCAAGGCGTTAGCTGCACTACTCATGCTAGTCCTTCAACTTTGGTAGGAAAAGGCTCTGTAATTTTAATACATGTCCGAAGGATCATTACCTATAGGAATAGCTATGTTTAAAATGTGTCCAGCTGGTAATTCGTTGTAATATTCCTAATTTTAACCTGTCCGGTTTTTTATTTTTCAGGTTGGCAACGTTTGAAAAGTTTTCCAAGGGTCATTTTGTGATGCAAAAGACAAACCCTGTCATAGCTAGGATACAGGTTTTTACGACTGCGTATCGATCTATTTAATTTTCATGCCATGTCAGCTGGAAATAAAATATGCTTATACATGTTTAAAAAAATTGGTAGTAACCTCTACAACAGGATGTCAGTATGCTATACAGGTTAGTATTACTGTTTTCTGATAAAGATACCCGGAGTAAATTGCAGGGCGTATCTATACTGTGATACGTTCAACGATCGTAAATTGCTGTAATTGAATTACTTTTTCCTTAAATTTTATTTAATTAAATTTAAATTTAGCCGAAATTACTGTATTATAGTATCTGCGCTCAAAACATAAATTATTAAAATACCATTCATGGTTTTACCTGTTTTAAACTTACGACATTAATTTGTTTAAACATACAGCACGAGGTTTGTTAAGGGCACGATTCTATAAAAAATATGGACTTGGCAAACGATATCTCTCAATTTACTCCTGTTTCTTCCTAATTAATTCATATTTTATCTTACGTTTCCCGTAGGGAAAGCACTATCTGGAAAGTTGCATACCGTATATGATACACCGTGAGAAAAACGGTTAAAGGCGCTCCCAAGATGGAATGATAAAAATCTAAATATATTGTTCACTTGGAGTTGCCATTGTTCTTGCGATACTGGAATTATAAATTATTGAAAAACAAATGACAGTACCAAAGACGGAGATATATTGGGAGTAACTAATGAATAACACCAATGAACAGGACCATGCAATTTCAGAAACTACAATTAGCAATATGCAATTAAATTGCCTATGTTACATAATTATCTTCTAATCTAAAACAGTCTGTTTAGTGTACCTCAAGCTTGGTTGAAACGATTACAGAATAGATACTAGTGACTGTTCTAGTAGTATAGAATTTAGATGCTCAACAATTCAGAAACTTCAAGAATTTACGTCTATGAATGAATCAGAGCTGTATGTAATTTTGAACTTATGCAGTTCAAGCATTTGTGTATTTGATGGGATTGTGTTTGTGTTAGTCCGAAGCAAATGCTTAGCCTGCCGTACTTAAATTGCTATTTGCTCGTTGTCAACACATCCCCATTCTGGATCTACGCAGTCAAATCAGTTCTGTTATAGTATGTTGTCTACTACAAAGTATGTGTTTGGTGAAGTCAGGTAAGTTTAGATTAAATTAAGTTAGGTTAGTAAAGAAAAGGCTAACTTAAGTTACGATAGGTTCAATTCAGCTAGAATAGGCACTTAACAAAACTTAAGTGCACACATACTACACCTAAATCTTTGGTAAGCTACATGCTATACCGACACCATCAATCCTAACTAATATATGCAAATAACTAAACAAACGGGTCAGATACAGGCTTATTTATCATCAAATAGATTGCAAATTTACTACATCGAAACTGATATCAGTCATAATTTTTACGCTTTTAAGACGAGACGAAAAGAACCAGAGACACCATTGGGCCCAGAGATGACGAGCGAGTGAGGCGAGCCCGAGGGAGAAATATTAGACATGGGCCTTACCCGTCGCCGTTAATGGAGGAAAATAATCTATGTCTGCTATTATTTACAAAGATTTTCTTAGCTGATTAGTCTATATGTACGCATAATGTTATTTTTTTGTGTGTGTCATTTACTTTCTGTTCAAGCTGAAGGCTTCAGCCGTCGAAGCTATTGAAGAATAAGAACCTTAGTCCGCTGTTTTTTTTAGCCCGTTAATCCATTTACATGTACGTAGTGGTCCTTTCTCTGAACGACAAAATCAACTACTAGTGCCATATTTTGGAAAGCAAAGGCTTACGTAGCTCGTTGTTCACTTAAAGTATACGAAAAAAAGAAATTTGTCCAAATGAGATTTGGTTTGCAAACATTTTTTCCGATATAAGATAAGTGAAAAACAATGATGGTGTCAATTTGAAGCGGTTACACCAGAGGGCAGGGGAAACTTCACCACATAGACCGCAACAGTACTACATATGTTCACCACTTAATTAAACTGCAACGTCAGCCCGATGCTCCGAACGTGTCCAGTGGATTGGAAGATAGTACAAAACCTTTCATCGTTTCGCATAAAATAATTTCGATAGCACTGGGCCTTGAGAATTGCCGTAAGCATTAGCTGGAGCACCGAACGTATGCGGCAAATTACGAAAAAAACATAAGTTGCGTTAAGTATGTTTTATATATTATTCCTATGCCTAGACTTAAAGCTATGACACACGCATTGAAGTGCCTTTTAGCTCCGTACTCATATTGCTCGTGACAGCCTGTAGTACATTTCCATTTTGTACAACTATTTAAATTGTGATCTAGGCGTCGATTTGGGAAGGAGGGAGGATAAAGTGAAGAGGCAACAGATATTGTCCAAGTATTTCTGTACTTAAGCCCCTCAGTTAACTTGCGATTGCTAAATTATATGTGTTGTTATATCGTCTCTACCATCATCAACTCATTCATAATTGCCAAACGCAGAGCTCTTTTGCTGACACTTCGGGCAGCATCCCCTATCCTTATATAACAAAACGCTTAGTGTATTTATTTATTTCGTGTCCGCTTTGAAGGAAATAAATAGGCGAAAAATAAGCCAGGTTGCAGATTTTGTAAATCGATGACCAGGTTGCAGAAGCTGGCGAAGGCTGTTCTTATCCCTTTATCTGATGACACTACTTACTTGAAACACTTCTTGAAATCGAAACACAATAAATTCAGCTTCTGGAGTCCGATTTTATAACTTTTTTCTCTAGGAAGCGCTCTGGAGGGGGTGATTTTTCACGGGCAGTAAACAATCATTTCTTCTAGCTTACTTTTTTCTTAATTGACGAAGCAGTTTTCTGTTCAAAGGCCAAATTTCGGAATTTCAAATGAAGCAGATATTTGACTTGTAAAGACGGTATCAACGGTATCATTGCTACGGAGCGCCAACATTGTGTACCTATATATAAGACTGGCGTTGCTTTAAGTTTATCAGCGTGTTTTACTCAAGATTTTACTTCTGCCTTGCGATATAAAAGACGTAAGGATGAGAGCACGGCAGAGGATCAATGTAGAAAATGAAGAAGTAAGTCAGAGAAGATTCCGCCTATAGGTAGTAGCCTAAGCAAGCATTTCGATTATTGCGGGAATTTTTTCACGCACGGGTCCATTCAATGCAGGTCTTGCTCTTCCAGCTTCTCTTGCCGTTCCCGTGGAGTCTGATATTTATTACTTTTTCCCTCCATCGAAATTATTTTTCCTTTTGGTTGACAATGAACACATTTAGTAGAAAATCAGTGAAGAGTAAAGGAACCGATTTTTCCGGTGTAGTAGATGTAGATATTCTTTATTCCAACTTTTTGCGAGTGAAAATTTTGTTCTGCTAAAACTATCTCACTGTGTATTCTGCATACGCATCAGAAATGAAATAATGTGATGTTTCAGCGCTTACTAATACAGTTTATGTTTTACATGTCATCTAAGGGAGGGAAGGAGTGTGCTACAGATGAGTTGAAGTGTACTGCTCAGAAGAGAGCACGCATCGCTTACGATAATTTGAGTTGGCCGTCGTAGCGTTTTGCTCTACATGTAGTTTAATAAGGAAAGTACCATCAATGAAGAAGAAGCAAGTCAGGGAAGATAAGATTCCGCACTGGCCAATATCGAGCAAATTTATTTATTATTGCGTGAATTTTTTCACCCGCGGGTCCTCTAATACTGTTAATAATGTTCCGTGCTGCATGAGGGCGGCCAAGTTATATAGGTGACCACTGTGGCTCTTAATTTTGCTTGCAAGTGGTTATTGTTTAAACACGTGCATGCATAACCTCTACAAGTTGTAAGAAGGAATAAATTAATCATAATTTTGTACACAAACAAGGAGCGTCAGATCGGGTTTTCCCCCCTTTTTTATCCTGAAGCGATCAAAAAGTAGAGTCGTGCAGCAGTTTAATTTTGCCATTCATTTCCTAAACAATGATTGTAATGATCGTATCCTAATTGCTCCCCTCTCTTTTGTCGAGGGCTGCAGCATTGAATTAGAAATTACACAAGTTATAAATCCAAAATTTCATTGGCGATTCAGAAAAAAAGTCTTACCTGAAACTGATTGGAGAGCCATTGTGTGTTCGAAGATTGAGGAGCTGTTAGAGATAATCTAAGAGATAAGGAAATGATCGAAATATCGTCGCGAGTGTTAGTATAAAAACTTGTAAAGCGGGTCGAGTATCGTTGTTGCCCTCGTGCACAATTATATCTGAAAAGGAATTTAATTTAAATATATAACACTACTGTTTATTAACTCCTTTTTTTATTTATCGTTTAAATTTATGCTGGATTTGAACATTTTTAGTTGTCACTACTCTACGTAAATTAAGTCCTAGTAATCGAAACAAAAACTACACTTCGTAATTAACTTTGCCAACTAAGGAACGACTGCTTTCACTTGAATGCACTCTTCTCCAATTAAAAAATATATAGAGATTTCTTAGTTCAGAAATACACCGCATTCTAACTACGAATATTGACAAAATAAACTCTTCTATTTGTTCCCACGGCGCACGTGCTCCCAAGCGCACGTGGCAGAGCGACACCCCTCCTCCGCAACGTACGCCTCACCTCCGACTGCTGTTACGAGCGCGTTGCCCTCAGCTTTATATACCTGACACGAGCCTGTCCTCGAGGTACCTTCTGCTCAGGTGACACGCATTAACCTTAGACCACTGTGACATATTCCCAAATTCTATATGGCATGAAAAAAGCTAAGGAATTACGCTGCAGGTCAAGTTAAAAATATTATGCCTCAACTATAGCTGTGCCCTCAGATCGCATTCATACTTAACCTCGAACAGGGCATAGGCTGAATTACTCCTGCTAATTTATATTCACTGTTGGCATACTTTTTATCACCCGCTAACAAAGCGAAAAGCGGTGATAATACTTTCATTTGAGATTTAAGTATGCAAATATATATATATATATATATTTGTTTGTTTGTCTGTCCACCCAAAAAGAGGGATATGGAGTTGAGCTATGTTCATAATTTCTCGCACGTAGTCAGGTAGGTTGACTTAGATGTGAAAAATGCTAAAGCACCAGAGTTAGCTGGTCATGAATATGACGGCGTTGAATTTTGTTGTCTGTCCACATAAAAGGAGGCAGAAGGAGTTGAGTCATAATAATAATAATTTTCATGCAGTCAGGTGGGTTTTAGTTTTAGTTTTCACTGTGGGACTATTTAGAAAAAGCGGCCCACAAAATAGACGAACGAATGTTTGCTCTCTCAATTCAGTTTCCGAGTATTGTTAAGTGTTCCTGTAAACACCTCGTGTGTCCATCAAAATGTTAGAGAAATGTTCTAATTTCCGTGATGTGCTAATATAAACTTAATGGTTATTCTTATTATTAGAACTAACTACGTATAAAGTAGCTCTTCAAATTTCGAAAGAATCAGAATTTAGAAAACTGCAATATACTGGGACACAGTAGAGCTGAGACAACACGTTCATTTGACCGTCGTGGGAACCCGCCATTAGACTGAGGCCATAACTCAGATTTAGTTCTTAACCAACGGCATAAATGCTGATATGAGCCTGAAAAAGTTTGTAACTTCAAAGATATTTTTCTTTTCTCGTATGCAAAAAAAAAAAAAACACTATCAAAGCTTGTGGCGGGCCCAACAGGCGTTTTACAAATTTAACTTATGGGGCGGCCACTAATTCACTAATTCTGTCGGGGCTTGGGTCCATTAATAGCAAGAGCACTCTGAGAGCGCATACCTCCGCCAAGCAAGACAACGGTTACAAAAAAATGAAATTTGTTCTGAGACCATGATTTTCTTTGCATCAACACAAAAATTTATCATTTGGGCCCTTAAAGAGTGGTAACAGATTCAGTAATTTTTTTTTTAAGATTAGTTCATAACTTACTGAGTTATGCTGCCAACAAACATCATGACAAATATGAGTCAAGCATAAAAAACGAACCGACCGATATGCATCAATATTTGATCATTTGTGTCTTTTACCATTACTAACAACTCCTAAAAATTCCATAAAGATCCATTCATTATTTTTTATTTATTGTGCTAATAAGCATAAAATAAAAAAAAACAGTGACAAACGAACAAAAGGATCATCAGAAAAATTTAGCCATTTACTCTTCTTGATATACCTACCTAACAACTCATGTAAATTTCATAACTTTTTGAGTTATGGCATTGAGAAAAATGAGGCAGACAAACAAACAGATGGACGGATCTTCACCAAAAGTTATTCATCTGTTCCTCCTATAACATACCTAACAATCCCTGCAATTTTCATTCAAATACGTCCATAACTTTTTGAGTTATCTTGGTGACAGACAGAATAACAGACAGACAAAGCCGACGAAAACAAAACCTCCTTAATGGAGGTAAATATCGGGCAAAGCACATGAAATACAGCACAGTTTAACTTCAATGGAGATGGATTTTGGTCATCAAATCTGCCTTACTTCCATCAATATTAATGTTTTGTCAAATTATTGTCATAGAACATTGTACCAGTTAATTTTACCTAAAGTGTTTTTAACAATACTACAAACGTAGAATATGCAGTAATGAAATGTAGTTCTTTATTCTGCCTTACAGTATATGTCATGAGGTAGTATCAAAATAGATTAACCGTTTTAGTCCGAAGGACTTATATATACGCTAGAAAAAACTACCGGGCAACCCATTAGACGTAGGTATACATACTCGACCCACTGTGCCTAACTGAGCCGAACCCCCACCAAAACTCAAACCGGAGTATCCCGCTTATTGTGAATAGTGGTAAGTTAGAATATTGTAAATATGGGGCTTGAGTGGTTCAATTCGAATCTTTGGTTGGCCATAGACAACCCAAACGGCTCATTCCCAGTGAGCAGTCAAAGCCTAGGGTTCTGTTATCTTTGATCTGCCACCATACCGAAGGTGTCATCGATTGGAACAGTAAAGTCAAGTTAACCCTCCACCCTGCATATGACCATAAATGGTTACTTCTACAATGCTGTTCCTTTGAAAGTGTTTTCTGCAGGACAGTAAACAGCTATGCTGAGCCTTCTTAGCCTGACTTGTCTGGAACTTTTCAGGGGAGCGTTGATTTCGCCGATTTGAAGTGTTGTAGGCTTAAGGAACAAACCGATGGCGCCTGAGGCGGTCAAAAACTCCATCTTATTGATCGGAATTAGGTTTTCGACTGTTTCTGTGGCAATTTATCAAGTTTAACGCTTGAAAGTGGCAGTTCGTACAAGTCAAGTTTTCAAGGTTTAGCTTTACTCGACTTTACCTAACCAATGACAGACACCTTAGTTGTGGCACAATTTTGAGGAATTTCCTGCATATATTAATAACTTCACACAAAATAAAAATACCTGTCTGTTGCTATCACACCACGCGCAGCAAGGTGTCCAAGTTCGAACTTAGTCCGAGGAAAAGAGCTCCTGTAATCGCCGGTTGTAAGACTGATAACTTCATTATTCTGTCTGTTCCGTGTGACTTTTTGCATGCTATTTTTGCAGCCACTAACATGAAAGGAATCTCGTAGCTGTAGTAAATTTGTTCTATATTGTATATAAAGCTCGAGCTGTGTGCCAGCAACTTGGTGCTATCATGATCGAGTAGAACCATAACCATAAATTCGCGTCCCATGTTTCCGTCCATGCTGCTACATCGTTTTTTAGGACTAAGTAAAACAGTTGCTTCTTCTTGGGATATGAAGATTTCCATATCTTAACGCATGTCTTTTTTGGGTCTGAAGGATTCCATATGCCGATGATATACGTAGTAAGAAAGACTTAATTATAGAAGGGTAATTACTAATAATGAGTGAGTAAATGAGCCAGAGATGAATTTATGAAGCAGTGCCAGATGGACTGCGATACCATGTAAACTAGAGCACTCCGAGAGCGCATACCTCCGCCAAGCGAGGCAACGGTAGCAAAAAATTCAAACTGGTTCTGAAACCATAATTTTCTTTGTATAAACTCCAATATCTAATCATTTGTGTTTTTTGATAGTAATAATAGCTTGTGCAATTTTCTTGAAGATCCGTTCGTAACTTTTTGAGTTATGCTATTGACAAACCTTATGATAAACATGAGTCAAACATACAAACGAACTAACCGATCCGCACAAATATTCAACCATTCATGTCTTTCAACATTACTAAGAACCTCTATAAATTTATTAAAGCTCCATTCACTATTTTTTTATTTATTGTGCTAACAAGCATAAAATCAAAAACAGTGACAAACGAACAAACGAATCATTACCAAAATTTGATCATTTACTTTTCGTTATATACCTAACAACTCAGGTGAATTTCATAAAAATCCGTTTATAAGTTTTTGAGTTATGGCATTAAGAAAAATGTGGCAGACAAACAATCAAACAAACGGATGGACGGATCTTCACCAAAAGTTAATCATCTGTTTCTCCTTACATGCCTAACAATCCCTGCAAATTTCGTCCAAATCGGTTCATAATTTTTTGAGTTACCTTGGTGACAGACAGACAAAGAGACAGACAGACGAACACGACGAAAACATAACCTCCTTGGCGGACGTAATAAAGGAAATTGTCATTCAGTTTACGCTGTCACCCTAAAAATTCATATAAGTTTTGCGGGAAAATAATAGCGGCAAATTACTGCACAATGTCATCAATTTGTATATTTTCTTACAGTGTGTAGGGTTGGTAACAAGAGGCTCAACCAAATAACTAACACTTGAGTATTTTCTCTGATCATTTTTTCAGGGTAGTTGTCATAACAGTTCGATTTCAGACGTTTAGAAAATTCAATTTTAAAATGCTTGGAAATTAAGTAGTCTAAAAATTAATTAACTACATTTTGTCGGTCTTGAGTGAGAAAGAGAATCTTTTCCCACATGCGCGTGATCGGTTACCACATGACGAAGCGAGTCAAATTACAGCAAAATCTGCGTAGAAACGCGCCTCATATTCTGCAGTGCCATTTCCTCACGCTGGGTGCCACTGACTGTTAGCTTTAATGGCCTCGTTGTTCATAAGATAGGGGGGGGGGTAATTACTAACATCGCTGTGCGATAAAAAGGTCATCTCTTTGATCACGGAACTGACTGTAAGCGACCCTCTCTCTTGATTTGGTGTCTCTCTTTCTTCTTTTGTTCATACTTGACATTGCTATGATAGCTTTGTTTAAGTGCTTCGCTTTTATTATTGTTATTAATATCGTAGCGCAGCTTCTGAGTAAAGTATGTAAAGAAAGATAAGAGTCTTGTTGTCATTTTATGATGACTTTGTGTCCTGCATAACAGGACTGGCTTTGTGTGAAAACGAGTGCTTCCTGAATTCCTTGTATGAAAATTCAGACACCCAAACTCAATTTCCGCATGCATTATTATCGCAAAACTCTTGGTAAATATTTTATACCATGATGACCCCGCTGTCGATTAAAATCTAATTACCTATTTTCGTATACGCGAAATTATATTCATTTACTGTTTTCATTTGCAGTACATTATTTTCTAAACTATAACGACTGTAAGAACAAATTAAATTATAAGGAATAATGTTGACTATTACAATCGCCGATACTTTGAAAGTTATAATTGTTACCACAAGGACATAATTATGCTTCCCAACATTCTGGTGGGGCAAAGATTATCCTTTAAGCCTATAAACGGACGTGCCGGCTAAGAGAGGCATGCGCAAGTTATAAGTTTTCGCTTTGATTATAACATTATTGGATAAATGTGTCGTTGATATTAACATCAACATTGATATATCCTAATGCCCTCGATGTTAATGATTGAATAAACTATTGTGAATCCAATTTCCTGAATGATCTTGTGAACGTCATCACTCTCAAAGACGTGCTCCCTATCATTTTGCTTGGTCTTCGATTTAAAGTTTTTGTGCATGGTGCCTACTGAACTAGGAAAAAAGTAACGAATATTACGTTAACTTAAGGCAGAATCATCAGGAAAAAGTTGTTGTTAATATATTCTACGCTGTCGTTGTATCCATACTCCGTACATAGTTATGTTGTACTCGGTAAATTTCGCTGTTGGAAATCAATTTTTGTCGCAAAGATATACATCCCGCATTACACCTTCCAACGCAAACAGGCTCTGCGCTCTTATCGCTATCAGTAAAACTTTAAAGTACATCGAGCTTTCTCGTCCGGTGGAAGTGATAAGACGCGCGTTGTCTCCAAATTTTGGTAGCTTATTTCATTGCGTGGAGAAAACACGCAACAAGAGCGGACGTTTCTGTGTCCTTCAAACAGTTCACGCATCCTAGGGGTGCCTACTGAGGATGTCCTAATTCTAGAAGCACCCATTACCATTAATTACCTCCGCCAACGAGGTTATGTTTTCGTCGTGTTTGTCTGTCTGTCTGTTTGATTGTTTGTCTATCTGTTTGATTGTTTGTCTGTCTTTCTGTCTGTCTGTCACCTATATAACTCAAAAGTTCTGAACCGATTTGAATGAAATTTACAGGGATTGTTAGGTATGTTAGGAGGAACAGATGATTAACTTTTGGTGAAGATATGTTCATCCGTTTATTTGTTTGTTTGTCTGCCTCATTTTTCTCACTGCCATAACTCAAAAAGTTACAAATGGATTTTTATGAAATTAACATGAGTTTTTGGGTATATAACAAAGAGTAAATGACCAAATTTTGGTTATGATCCGTTTGTTCGTTCGTTCGTTTCTCACTCTTTTTAATTATATACTTGTTAGCACAATAACTAAAAAAATAATGAATGGATCCTTATGAAATTTATAGGGGTTGTTAGTAATGTTAAAAGACATAATTGATTAAATTTTGGTGCAGATCGGTTGGTTCGTTTGCATGTTTGACTCATGTTTGTCATACCGTTTGTTAGCAGTATAACTCAAAAAAATATGAACGGATCTTCAAGAAAATTGCGCAAGCTGTTATTACTATCAAAATACACAGGTGATTTGATTTTGGAGTTAATACAAAGAAAATTATGGTTTCAGAGTCAATTTGAAATTTTTGCTACCGTTGCCTCGCTTGGCGGAGGTATGCGCTCTCAGAGTGCTCTAGTTATACTTGTTTACGTTATGCAGGCAAATCTCTAAATTCGTTACGAATACGTTTTGAGAAATCGAACAAATTTGGGGGATTTTGACAAATTATAAGCAAATAAGTTTACCATCAAACTATGCTAAAATTCCTTTCACAAGCTCACAGAACGAAATCGTATAAGTACGTGAGAAACATTTCTGGGACAGCTTGTTGTAAATCAGTAAAATTGTTGTAATTCTAAGTCATAAACTTCACCTATCTTACATTCCTGATTCAGTTGCTGATATCTGAGAAGAATGAATGCCGCAAAGAATTTCGTCTGCCCCCGCACGGAGAATTAAATATTCGATAATAACAAAGTCACATATTAGAATTTAAATTAAGAGCTACGGTTGCAAAATTTTGGAAGAATTTAAGGTATCGATAAATAACTGTTACTTGACCAAGGCCAAGCAATGGATCGAACGTAATGAGGTCTGGAAAGTAAAACCACTGCGCTATCTCCTTTGTTTGCTTGTAACCTGGAATTGAGCTAAATTCCCTTATATAACATGCGATGTTTTAGCGAGTTTCATTTAATGTTTCCATGGGTACTTACTATAGCTTCTTGTTATTATTAAATTAAAATCTGCAAGGTATCGATACGAATTTAGATTCACATCAGTTCTGGAAGGGAGCATTTAGAAATGGTTTTTGAGCTGAAAAGAGTAGGGAAGAAGGTAAATGGCCGAGAACCATTGCCTAAAGAGCAGGCATAGCACGTTATTTGACCTGTTTGTGCTAAGCGTCAACTTCAATATTAATCAGATGCGGATTATGCATATCCTTAGATTCTTTGGGTCTTAGACTCCATAGGCAGCAGGACGATCCACACAGAGATAACCACAGTTAATTTCTTAACTCAGCAAAATTATTTATTATGAGGAAAAGAGAAGAAGGTGCGCCGTACTACGGTACTAGCTAGCGGAGAAAATTAAGTGCCAAGAATTTTCTTCCCTTTTTCTTCACAAGTAAGTGCGCTTGGTTTATGTATTTGGTTACATTAACTAAAGATATTTCTGCGGGTATCTCGCCGAATTTCCGTCCGTTGCACTCTACGGCGTCAACATTTCTGCAAGAGTTTCCTAGGTTAGCAGGATATTGTTGTTTAGTTAATGAATTACTGCGTTTTGGGTGCTAGAGGATTGGTTGCTCATGCATAGGCCTAAATTTTGATTGTACAGTACACTGCCTCATTTACGTAAACCGGGCAAGCTTCATATTGTATACTAATCAACTTTACTCCAATATAAGCTAAAGCTAAGATCTGAGTTTTTTTTTCGAATCGTAGATTTATTATTGAAAGAATGACATGAGCAGATATTAATTAAATAAGTGAAGAGGATATTAATTTATAGTATAATTTGGAAGATTCAATTTGAATGACAATAATTCTTCATTTCAAACTTTAAATTATCAGTTTAGTGGCTTGTTTTAGCGAGAGCTAGGTAAAATGGCCAGCTCGCTCTCCAGCAATGTTTTAAAAAATAATATAAATAGCCTCATTAATAATTTAAAATGGTGCGCCTTACGCTACCTCATATGTATATATATATATTTTTTATTGCTGATAATATTAGCAGGAACAAAGCATTCAGTTTGCTTCTGTAAAATTTACGCATACCTAGGTATTTTTTACGAATACGCTGCAATGGGACAGTAATAAGTTAACGAAAATAAAACTGATCTGTCACATTTTCATCTTTATGCTGATCAAGGACCGCATCATCTTTTTACTGTACTTAATATCCCATTATTGCTTAACTCATAATTCCATGCACAACATATTTCCCTTATTCTAGAAACTCACAGCGTGGAATAAATGATCCTATAAGCCAATAATGATGAGCAAAAATAGTAAAGTCATCACAGATATCGTCATAAATCAAACTCAGAAGTACCGGATCTCATCCTCGTTTCCTCGACGCTAAATAAATGTTTGGAACGGATCGGAAGCCACAAATGATCCTGTTTAATACTTGAGCGCAGACGCAACCAGACGCGGGAGCTCGCGTTTTGCACCGTTGCTTCACTTATTGACTTAGCAAGGAATTTGCGCTTTTCCTGTTCATGCTCTTCTTGACAATATGCCGGATTTGCCTGCAGGAATGATGCTGCATATTTTATTTTTGTTATAACCATTTAGTGTTCTTTCTTTAGTGTTCTTTCTGTTGGCTGAATGCGGCTGCTAGAGCAGACAACAGAGCATATTGTTGTCCACGCCCATTTTGGGCGTCTCCTGCTTCTTTTCTTCAAAATCTAGTGGAAGTAGGTGCGTTATCATCATTACCTTTGTCAAGGAGGTTGTTTTTGTCTGTTATTCTGTTTGGTTGTTTATCTGTCATCAAGATTACTCAAAACGAAACGTAATGGACGGATATTGACGAAATTTGCCAGAATTCTTATGCATGTTAAGAGTAACTGATGATTAACTTTTGGTGAAGATCCGTTCAACCGTATGTTTGACTGCCTATTTTTTCTTTGTACAATAACTCAAAAAATTATGAATGAATTTTTATGAAATTTAGATGAGTTGTTTGGTATAGCATGAAGAATAAATCACTAAGTTTCTCTAATGGTTTGTTTGTTCGTTCGTTTGTTTATCTCTAAGTTCTATTTTATCTTAGTTAGCAAAATAACTCGAAAATTTATGAATGGTTCTTCATAAAATTTATAGGAACTGCTAGAAATATTACAGGATATAAATGATCAAAGTTTGGTGATGATTGGTTTTGTTGTTTGTAGGTGTGACTAATGTTTGTCAGAACGTTTGTTAGCAACATAATTCGAACAGTTATGAACGGAACTTCAGCAAAATTACAAGAGCTGTTAATACTGTCAAAAGGCAAGGGGATTATATTTTAGTGTTGATAAAAATTCAATTATAGTTTGAGAGCGAGTTCGAATTTTTTGTTACCGTTGCCTTGCTTGGCAGAGCCATGTGCTCTTAGCGAGCTGTAGTTTTAACCTATTTTCTCTCCTTGTTTGTGCTCTGACAAATTTACTGTATTGTGCTTGCAGCAACAGCACACTATAGTTTATGTATATTACTGTAATCTCTGCCTATTCTGTGTTCTTTCACTTCATACTCTTCACAGTATGTTCGGTGTCGCTGCCAGAGAAGTGCACTATTATTGTTAGGTTAGATAGGCGGCAGTAGAAGCACCAACAGGTCCATTGCCAGAGAGGCACCGCGACATGCGCCCCCGCCCTCTATGAGCTACTGCCATTATGTTAGCGTGATATAGATGACTGAGGAAACTTACGCCATTTTATGCTTTTTCTTGTTCATGCACTTCTCAACGTGCGGGATGTGTCTTCAGGAAATAACATTGTCGTCTTAGTCCAATTACAAAACATTTATTTCATTTCTGAGCGCGCGTCAAACTAAATCTACTCTATGCATTTCACTTAAATTAGAGTGGATTCTCTCCGTTAAGACACCGTACCTCTTGATTCGTCTTTGTACACTAAAAGTGGAAACAATTTTCGTCACTTGACGCACGAATATACGATGATGTAACTCACGGGAAAACGACTGTTTTTCGAAACTAGACCCCGTGCTCTCTCGTATCAGCTAAAGATTCGAAAAAGCTTTACGTTCTCACTGGAATAACCTCATATTAATTCATTATTCGTGATCGGGACTGTGCTTAAATTCGTAGCAACCTCACCATTTTTAATAACACAGATATTGACACTATCTTTAGTCAGTCGAGGACACTATGGAAAATTCCCAACGTTAGGCTACACTACATTTGCACCAAATTCGAAATGAAAAATAGATCCCATGAGTGATTGATGAAACTTCAATAAAATGTATCTATTCTAAATGGCGTAGAACATTTGAACGAGAAGTAAAGTATTTATGATAATACAGGGAATATATTTATGGCCATGACATTTATAACAACACAGGTCATCGGTGAGGGATTCCAACGAATTTTAGGACGGCAAATTGGCCTGTAGAAGATCGCAATTAATGTCGTCCCAGAAGTATGACCTCCTTATGGACCATGGGCAGTTTTTTTGTAGCCTTCTGTGTTAAATACCTCGATCAAGAAGGTTATATTTTTGTTGGAATTTGTCTATCTGCCTGTCTCTTTGTCTGTCTGGCTTTCTGTCTGTCACCAAGATCAATCAAGATGCTATCGATGGATCTTCATGAAATGAGAGATTGTTAGATATGCTAGGGGAAACATGTAACTAACTTCTTGGAAGATCCAGTGACCCATTTGTTTGTCTATCTGCTTTTAGTTGCCAACATGACTAAATAAGTTATAAACAGATATTCATGAAATCTGGGCGAAACCAGGAAATGTTACGATGTTATGAGGAGCAAATGATTGAATTTATATGATGATCTGTTCGTCCGTTTGTGCGTTTTTCTTTTTGTTCTTCTTTTTACTTGTCAGACCATGACTCAAAAAATTATGGACTGATCTTCAGGAAATTTACAGTAACTGTTTGAAATGTGACAAAGAACAGGTGAAAAAAGCTTGGTGAGGATCAAAACGAAATTTTGGCTCTAAGACCATTTTGAATTTTTTGTTAAGATTGCGGGCGAAAATATGCGCCCTCTCAGCGTGCTTCACTAGTTGGAAAAGATTTTACTAAAATTTATTGGATTAGTCTTTGAACTCATTTAAAAAAAGCGAGCAGTCAAGTATGGCCTAATGCATGACTATCTGCATGTATTATAACCTCAAGTGAAGGTCCATTGCTATACATTGCGCCTGCATCCTCTTCTTACCTTCGACAAAAAAACTTAAAATTTTCTAAATTAACTGAATTTACTTTTACTTTTTAGAATTATATTAATGCTGTAATAAGAATAATACTTCAAAAATTGGTAATGCATTCAATCATTAATGTCTTCTGGTTTCAGCTGAGTGCAGGTATATAAAAAAATGTATCAGTGACGCGTAACGTGTTCAAATCTTGGCTTTCTTCAACGAAGATTTACCTATGTATTTTTATAGTTCGAAATTTTCACTGCAAAATGCATACCCTAGAATTGACTTTGTACATCCATTATCCATTTCTTACTTTTCTAATTCATTCAAAAACTCTAAAATAAAAATTTCTTATACTACCAGCGTTTTAATGTTTACATTATTATTTCGGCTCGAGTAAAACACCATTTTTAAAGTTATTACAATTTCAACAGCTACAATCTAGTCCATTAACCAGTCTTCTATGATAATTCAATCTCCGAGTATATTGGCTTGTGCATTTTACTCTTTTGAACATCGGAAGATTTCGTTCTTACCATATACATGCGACAGCAAACAATAAAGCAACTATACAAATATTACATAAGCAGATTAACGGAAACGAAACATATACAGGATCTACAAAGTGCATCATCATAGCCTGGAGAAGCGACAAGGTCATGTTCCACCGGAAAATTATAGGAAATCATCTAATGTTATCCGACACCACCCCACGAACACTTCATACATCCCTAGGGCGTACCCTGTGTGTCCGCAGTGTCTGTTCAGGAGTCAGTCAAGCTATTGAGTCATAAGAGGCCTAGACTTGGTTTTACTCATACTCTTGCTAAGCGAGGTTGTGCTGCGGGTTATGGATTTCTGCAAACTCTAGCATAACCTTGATAAACTACCTACTGCTATGAAACTAAAATTAGTGTTGCCTAGTAAATTTTTACGGTTTTCATTTCCTAACAAGTTACGGCATCTTGTGCTGCATAGCTAAGGCACGTTTGGGTGGGCGCCAAAATTAAGCCTTCGAAGCTCGACTTGATCGAAATATCAGACAAAAGTTTTGGTTTTGAAACTCTGAATATGCGTTTCACGTGTCAGAAGCAACCCGATGACGCTGAGCCGACTGA
Organism: Parhyale hawaiensis; assembly: GCA_001587735.2. Classification (NCBI taxonomy): domain Eukaryota; kingdom Metazoa; phylum Arthropoda; class Malacostraca; order Amphipoda; family Hyalidae; genus Parhyale; species Parhyale hawaiensis. Next base: position 16,412,461 of record LQNS02277217.1, read on the forward strand.
AAATTCTATTTTACGGAGCAAGACAGAAGTTCAGGAAGGCTCAGAGGTGACCGATTTAGGATCAACACTTGAAACCTAATTCGACGAGTCGAAACCAGCGCACTCGTCTAAACTCTCGCACGAGTCCAACGTTGAAGGCTTGATTTGTGGGCCCAATTGAACGTGCTCTTAGAGTAGCAGTTAGCCGTTGCTCTCCTAAAATTCTAAAGCGCTACCAGAAACAGCGGATGGCAGTCTGGGAGACTTAAAAGGATATATAGAATTCACCCATCTTGAATTAGATGATAATATGTGATTATCTTTAACAGTTCCGGAACATTAGTACTGAGCTTTCGGTTCGCCATCTGGATCGACTTTTAAGAGTTATCGCAATGGCAATACGTTGGAAGCTGTCAAAAACTCATTGTTGCTGAGCATTCTTGAACCAGCTGCCCAAGATGAACTCAAATAAATTTTATAGTTATTTTATGTAGTATTTTGACTCATTTAATTTTGTTTCATTCACTGACATGTTCCTCACATTGTATTTTTAACATCCTGTAAAACTTAACATCTTATTTGGTAAATGCACATAAAAAATTCAGCTTATATTTCACTGGGTGGCATTCTTCTCTTGTAACGGGACTCCCTATTCTCGATACATTACTATAAACTCTAAGGCGACCATAATACGTTTGTTTTACGTTAGCGTGTAAATTTATAATTTTAATGAGGGAATATATTAACTAATAAGTGGTTTGAATGTCGTACCAGGGTCTTAACGACCAGTTCCCTCAATGACTTCATTCTTTACATGTCGTATTTCAATTATTCATCCAATAACAGTACAGTAAATTATTTTTTATTGACTCCTACATAAGCTCAACCTGTAATATTTTCTGTTATTATTATTTTATATCAGCACGTTAAATTATTTTCGGATATTTGCATTGCATTAGAGCAGTTTTTATATTTTTCCTACTCTAGCTCGCTACACGCGAAATTCATATATATTATAGTGACTAATATAAAATTATCCATTGTTACTAAAGCAGCTCCCATAATGATGATTATTTCTCTAGAATGATTGCCTTATAAGCATCGTCATTTTTTGCAGCTACGATGATGGAAATGGTTCGAATTAGTCACAGCGACGGACGCATCCTGCCCATAGGAGGGAAAAAACTGTTTAGAAATAAAACACAAATACCTTTTCCTCCATAAGTTAATCCATGATGGTTGTCATTAGCATGGTAATTAGCATAGATCGAGGTTGTCGCAAATGATGAGAAAAGCAAGTCCTGTTTACTGCACTGAGAATATCATGAGCCGTAACTCAAACCCATCTCGTTAACAGCGTATCTTATTTAAAAGCTAAACGTCTTGCAAACTGACAGCGCATCCAATCGGGTAGTTGCTGCATTCGTCATGCGCGTCCCCGCTGTAGTATTGCATATTTATTCATGAATTATTTGAACAATTAGACAGGGGCTGGTATAGGTAACCTGACCCTCGCCTATTGCGCCATTTCTCGCTATTGGTCTCTTCTGGTCTCTGTCTTAGCCAGTGGCTGCACTAGGAAATCTCCATCGTGGATAAAGGCAGCTGGAGTAACATGCGGAGGGGCTTCACACTATATACAAACATGTACGAGGGTTAAATGGTAGCAATATGGAGGGCTAAGAGGAATAGACTTAGATCATTAATGAGGGAGAGGCTTCAGCAGCCCCCTCCCCTCACGCCTTGTTTGACGCCACCACTGGTTAAGCACCTGCTGTATATATTTGGGGTAGAGTAGCAGTCGCTACGAAAATTAGTTTGTGCTTAACGATTGTCTGGTACAGTTTGGGTGCAGTTAACTATTTTTGCTTAGGTATAAGTCTCATAAACAGTTGGTGCTGTCTCTCAGTTCCAGAGTACCATAAATGAAATGGCTGAACATTTACACTGAAAAAAATAGCTACAACTATATAAAAATATCTCAAAGAACTTATTAACAGTTTATCTAATTCTAAAACAAAATGTTGAACGCATTGTACGCATTATGATTAGTCCAGCATATAAATTGTTACAACTGAAAATTTAAAATCAACTTCACTGGATTTCATGTCCTTCCATGCAGCTACTTGATGGACTTTATAATCCGACAACTAAGCACCATATTGGCAATCGATGAATTTGTCAGGAACAGGCTTCAGGACCAGATAATGTTTACCTCGACTATCCTCAAAAATGTGCAAGCTCAACCTTTCTTACGTGCTCTACCTTATATGGCGTAAGTCATTGGACGAGGGACCAAGCACTTACAGTATAAACATGCATTAATTGCTCCAATCCTCAAAACTGGAAACAGTAGAAACAGTACGGTTCCAGTAAGTATAAACTTGTCTCACTAACTCGCCACGTGGAGAAAACTTTCGAAAGGGTGATCCGCAAACAACTACTGTAGTGCACCATCTACTGTAGAGCGTAATGACCTACTCATATCGAAACAACATGGTTTTTATCCCATTACTTCACAACTGTTGGAACATTATGATTCCATCGTAGAGTCATAGTGTCAAGGGAAGAATGTGGACCTAATAAACCAAAATTTCGCTAAGGCTGCAAGGATGGACACGGGATCCTACCGTTAAAACTTTCCCGTGTGGGCATCCGTGGAAAACGTCTTGCGTGGCTTGAAGCATCCTTGTCAATTAGAAATGATAGTGCAATTGTCAACAACGGAGTGTCTTCATGACAGTCGGTACTCAGAGGAGTACCACATGGCACCTGTACTTTTTCTTATCATGATCAGTGACGTAGGATACGTGTGCAACTATCCAATCTTTTCGTAATTTGCTCATGATACAATAATAATAGCTGTTGAGTGATCAGTGTTGTCTGTGTAGCGATATTTGGAAGTATCTGCCCATGTTCGATAAAAATAATAACATTCAATGAAACGAAATTCGAGCTGCTAAGATTCGAAACAAATACAAAACTCTTTGGGACCACACCATATACTACTAGTGATGGAGATAAAATTGGAAGAAAGACAGTTTAAGAGACCTTGGAGTGAGAATGCAAGACGATGCTACCTTTGAAAAGCATATAGCTAGAGTTATTGCTGTGGGAAAGGAATAGAGTGAATAGGTTTTACGAACTCTCTCATCAAGAGAAGTATAAGTGATGCTCACTCTATGGAAGCAATTAATTTTGCCGAGAACAAAGTTTTGTTCTCTACTTTCGATGTCGAGTACGAGGAAAAAGCTAGAACCACTTGAAGCTATCCAAAGATCGTTCAAGGCCAAAATTCGAGGCATACAAGAGTACGGCTACCACAAAGGACTTAGCGGTCTTCAGTTGTATTCAATACAACGAAGAGTCAAGCACTTTACAGTCATATAGGGGAAATACCCAATTGCCGAATGAACCCTATTTTAGAACACACAGCCATTATTTGATAGGTTTGTGTAATAAACCTATCAAATAATGGCTGCGTTGGTCCAGAAATAGGGTTAGTTCCGAAATTGGGTAATTCCCCTATATTCGAAAATTTGTGAATGTGGATGATGGGAGAGTCGCCAAATACTCAGAAAGAACAGAAATAATTTGTAATATACAAATTCCAAAGAGAGGTGGTGGCGAAACCGTAGCGACAATTTATTCTAATGGCTTCACTGTACGGGGAGCAAGACTATAACAAAATTCCTCAGCATAGTCGAAGCGCCACTGATAAGAAAGTGATAGAGCTGAAAAAATTTGCTGGATTCTCATTTAAGGAAAACACCAGATAGACCAGCGGTCAGTTGTTACACGCACTGTGGAGATATTTCGCTGCGGGCTCTCTCTTTGGTCGCTAACTGCAGCCCACCCCCTCCCTCCTCCACCAAAAAGAAGCCCAGCATCAATCGTGACTCCACGCACTTGAGGTGATGCGTGCAAAGTCACCTGGACTTCGTTCGGGGACTCTCAAAGTAGGTAATGTGATGCATTCTCGAGATGAACTGGGCACTAATTAGAACCTTACAATGATATGCATTGATATACATAGCTACGTATATAATGATGGAGGAGTTTTGGAACGTCTGGTAGTTTTAAATCAAAATCGATACATTGAACATAGCCCATCGCAAGATCCCCACTAGAAGTACAACCCAGAAAACTTCCAAAACTCTTTCATCATGCGTATACCGGTATCTGACAGTCATCCTGTATTCTAAAAACCACATGTATGTATATATAAATATATATGTACATGCATACAACTGTAAAACACCTGACTTCACGAAATCTCTAAATATCAGAGATTTGTAGAATTTCCATCATGCTATTCCTAAGAGAGTGTTTTTCAGCCACCCAGTAGAGGATTAAGCGATCCTTCCCTCGCCGAATGTAACCGGTCCTCGTCCAACCTAATGTACAGTGGATCAGCTAACACACCTAGTCTAATCGAACGTACCTCTTTCAGTTGTACGAAATACCGGAAGTTTATATATATATATACACTATATATAGCATTCTAATAACGTTCCAGTTTCAAGACTATTCGGACTATTCCAATTAAATTCCAGTTGGTTTAGTCTCCATAAGACATGGTATAGCTCAGTGTGTGTTTCTTTTACTCAGATTACAACTTTATATTTTTAACGTTCACTTTTCTAACACATTCATTTTAGGTCTTATTTTGCATTTCACGTTGTGCTTGAATAGAAGCCTGGCACTCGCTTTTTATAGTTGAATGGGAAACTAGATAAGTTTTTTGCTTTATATTGGATTATTATCTGCTTCTCAGCATTGATACCTGGGCATGTCTGATAGTTTCACGTCCAAAAGGGAAAAAAGGACCTCGAAGCTTCTAACAACAGAGTCGCGGAATGTTTTCCTCGTTATGTGTTCTTAAAGATAATTCTCACTGCGATATTTACTGTATATTCTTATACCTAATGCTCATCTTTCTATATATATAATTCATTTATATACCACTTTCAACAATAATTACTAAAGCTTTAGCCACAAAAGATATAATTCACAACGTTTGCAGGAGAAAATAAAAACAAACAACGCGGTAATTTGACATTTCTTTAATGGGCAATAACATCTGAAGCCCAACAACGAAGAGCAAAAACGACAAGCAACAATAATATTTTATTTTTTCAAGGCACCCAACTTTTTCGTGAGGCTAAACCCCGCACGATTCCTGTGACTGTCGTGCAGAATTCACCCACAAGCACAAAATTTGACGCCTTTGCCCCCTGCTTCAAAGTAATTGGCCCGACCCGCCCCCACGTATGGAGTGACTGCGCGGGCCGACGCGTAGCCAGCCAAGGTCTCGGCCCAAAAAGTAGGTAGGACCTGCTTGAAAGTATGTACCCACCATGCATGCATCCTCCGTCCCGACCGCAACGTTTGTGGTCATCTCATCGTTGTGCGTCAGAGGCGCCGACGTATCGTAAATTTAAAGCTTAATTACATTGGGCAGCTGAACATTTGCACCGATACAATATAAGAGGGTTTCTTTTGCAGATGTAATTTTTTCGGTGAGAGTCGTGTGTTGTTTGTTGTGAGTATTGCTAATGTGAATTCCCGTGTACTTCAGTACTCATTTACTTCAAATTTTATATGCGTATATTTTATGAGGCTGACTATAGTGTGTATTCACTCTTCGAATGTAGGTAAGTCTGCTAATATTATCTCTCCTATTTCGTACGGAATTTTACTTTTTAAAGTTAATTATGTAATTTACTATTACTTTGTACATCACACTGTTGACTTTTAAAAATTTCTTTTAGTTGGTTAAAGTAATACGGAGCAGGTAGTAATTGAACTCATGTCCTTATAATTCACGCTAGGTACGTTGAGAGTTACGTAGTAAATGTGTTCAATAAGCCCTTAAATGCATATCGTGCCAACGGTGCCATATATAGGACACGTACAAAATAGTGAAATAGTACTGTTGCAACGGGAGTGTTAATATTAAATCATGTATTAAAGGGTTAATTATATCCTGTTAGTCTTTTCACGCCTGGATATTATAAAGTGGTAAACTACTTATTATAATTTCTGCTTGTTTTTTAATTGCCACTGCTGTGCACTATATTGCACATTGCATTATAATACGGCTAATTTGATTTGCATTATTAATCTCTCTCTGGAGGGGTATACGATGAAAGTAAAGATATAATTTCAAGCTATCATGAAAGTAAGAAAAATAGGCACCTTACGTGCGGCACTAATTTTGTAATAAGTAGTTTTCATGAGTAGTTCGAACTACTAGGATAAGCATAGATTTAAATTCAGGCCATCTTAGATTCGAACTAACACTTTATGCGTTAGGTAACTAGAATATGTTTTCTCTAAGTGGTACTAGTCCAACAAACAATAATTTTCGAGCAACTAGTCTTGGAAACTATAGTCCTGATAGTGGTCTACTGCAGCCGTGCAATCCTCTGAGCTCTAGCAAACATTTTTCTGCCACAGGAACAAGTGCTTGTAAATTTCCCAGTCAAATCAAGTTGACTTGTAATTTAACTGAACTGGAGACGAGCAAACACATGGGCACATATCTGTAGGTGATAGTTCAATTGCGTGATATTTCAGAGTCCCTGAAACATAAGCGATGCTGCAGATAATTCCGTATAATAATTTAAAAATTTCTTTTCCCCACTTAACACAGCATGTGACCCACGCCTATGCCGTACCTTCGAGGAGTGTGACCCAGAAAACAGCCACAGCACGTTAATTATAAGCTATGTTTTTTATCCCTTAATTTACTTTTACCTCCGTGCTATACTTCCTAAATTATTAGTAACTGCGGATGTTACTTGGCTCTCATTGGTTGACATCATATGTGAAATTACTTCAATGTGTCATGAATTACGGGGCATTTGAGGCAATACTTGACAAAGCAACGAAAATAATATATGATTCTACAGTAATGCATGCATGTTTCTCTTCAAAAAGTATGGCTCTAGATTTGGAATGGTTTTCATCACTGTTACCAAACAAACATAATTCTTTGGGTTTTCCACGTTGCTAATCAGAATCAAACCTGCATTCAGCAAGTAAAAAGAATCGTCAAGGTACCAACTCTAGCGTATCCAATCTTGTTCACTTCCATATTCCAACTGGGTGCTAGCACCCAGTATCGAGGCCCACCAATATCCATGTGATAATAATACGCAGTCTAATCTAAAATTCCTGACTTAATTTTTATGGCACTTCTTCATTGAGAGAAGTAAGGTATTCTACTGAAACAAAGCCATCACAGAACGCCTTACCAAGCAGTGATCGTTAATACAGGCTTGCTTTACGTAAGTACGGCCGTCTTCAGTGCACGCTAAGACGTGCAAGTTTGGGACACCAGCATGTCTTACGTTCCTCACTACAAACAAAGGCATCGTACGGTCGTCTACAGTGCACGCTAAGACGTGCTGGATATGAGACATGAGCTCGTTTAAGTTTCCTAAACGTTAAGCAAGCAGTATAAGGCCGCTTGAACGCACAACCCGCTTCCCAATTGCTGTTGGCCTTCGACCGTAAAATTATTCAAAACCAGTGAATCTGAAACCACCAGATATCTTAGAGTTAACCTGATATGGATCTTTGTGATAAGGTTTCCCCTTTTCTCTGCAATTTATTTACACTTATATGAAAAAAAGTAATGATTTCCCTGCTTTATTCTGTAACTCTATAGGGAGAGGATAGTAAAATCACATTTATTACCTGCGCTGTTTACTTTCATCTCTGGACAAAACTCGTTTTTTGTTTGCCGAGCATCGACAATCTTTTTTCTTTTAGCCTCGAGAAAGAAAAAAACTTCCAAAACTTATACAAGAAGCTGAGTCGTATGCAGTCTTAATAAATTTCCCCGTCAAAATGTCTTTGATATTATTGTCTAAAATTTATTAACATTTCAATTTCTAAAATTGAGGCACGGATGGGACTTTTATTCATTCAAGTATGTTAAAGATACGAAATATCTTAATTTTAGCATTTCACTGAATTCAAAGTGTATGATATTATACCGTAGTGCTATAAAAGAAAAACATTACGCCTTCAGTTGCATTTTAGCCCATTCTGATCAACGGATTTTCGTTCCTACTCACACTAGTACAGTAAGAACTGTAGCATAATAATTTATTCTGTTAAGTTTTTGTTAAACTAATTAAATTATTAAAAATTAAGATTAAATTACTTTGAACTAGATTCCTGCAAATAATTTGTCTAACTCTTTTTGTATCCAATAGGATAGGGGGGGGGGGCTGGAACCCTGAATGAGCTACTTACCGTTTCATCAGTTCGTGTTCTAAAAGTATGATAAAGCGAGGGCCGAAATTGAACCTTCGAGGCTTGACTTGGTTCCTACTTCAGGCAGAAGCTTTGGCTTCGTACCTTTGAATCGCGCTGCAAGGGTTAGAAGCAACCTGATTACGCTGAGCCTCCTCAGGACTACATTTTAAGGCACAAGAGTGAGTTTCGGGAAGTCTCAATGCCAATCGCGTAAGGGTCAATGCGAGAAACTCAATTCAACAAGACGAAACCAGGGTACCTGCCTTAAATTCCGGACAAGTCAGTCCTCAAAAAGCTTAACTTCGATGCCTAATCGAACGCGCCCTAAGTCGCCTACACGGAGGCAGCTGAACCCTCCCTGGGTAATTAAATTAAGCCACGTAGGAACAAAGATGCACGACCTACGCACTTCTGGAATAACCACAAACTGGATGAAACTCGAAAATCTTCAAAGGCTAATTCTGCAAATATTTTATAATTGAGATTCGCGGCTGCTCCAATAAGCGGTTATTCCGGTTAGCAACGAAATTTTAGATTTCGGAGCATATCCCAACTCGCTCCTATTGCATTTCTTGTTTGCTCCAATTCGCCATCATTCCCGTTGGAAACCGCTGTTTTCGGAGCATCAGACTTACCAGATCATTGCGGTTATTCCTGTTTGCGTTACTGTAATTCATAAACTGCCAACATTCGTGCTAGTTCATGTAGCACTTATTTAGTTAACGCGCGGTCAGGGGTCCCGTTTCAAACGATGCTCTTCCTGAAGAGGTCTGTCATTGTTTTCGTCTTCGTAAGGTCACAATCTAAAAACAATAGCCCATTGACCATTTTTTGATCTTTTCAGTAGTGTTGTTGCAACAAAAATGTTTGCAAGCGCTCATTCCCGCGTTAAGTGGCAGCTAGTATACTTCTGGAGACGAGCTCTAATATTAATTTAAACCTCCTAACCGCCCTATTGTCGTACTGCACACTGGACACGTCTTCTACTGGGCCTCACACATCTGTTGAAACAATTAAATAGACTCATAGTATAACTACATAAATTAAACGTCGCTCTACCAGAGACGGAGTGTAGATGCAGGATTCTTAAAAGTATCCTATTTCAGCTATCAACGTATCCAAAGTACAGATTTAAGGTTACAGCTCACTGAAACTATTCCCACCATTTTTCTCGTAACTATTATGCACTGAAATACTCTATATTCTGATGTTGTTCTGAAATACTCTATATTCTGATGTTGTTCCCAGTAGAAGATATACCTACTACAACTGAAATATTTCTCCAGTGTGATGGGAACATTAATCAATGGGTTAATTTTTTACTTAACAGGAAAGTTTGCTCCGCAAAGTGCTAGGAAAAAAACTAATAAGAAGATGATACGTGGCGTGCTGAAGATAATACTCTGCATATATGTAACAGTGTACGAAGATAACATTTTCCCGCAAACTTTCTGCACATTTGCGACTCGTGAATACATATGTTTTTAACCAAAATTCAAGCAGTTTTCTTGAATAGTCTTATACCAGGACAACCCTTCCACAATTTCTCATCTCTCTCAAGAGGCCAGACAAAACTCATGCACATTTGAGGGCTCTTTTTACCTATTCAACCCTTCTGCAATTTCTCATCTCGCTTGAACCACATGACAAAACAGCACGTCTGCCCGGGAGCCCTTGTTACCCATACAACCTTTCTGTAATTTCTCATCTTTAGCAACCGCCCGGGCGAAGCCCAGCCACTGTCCAGGGCCTTTCTTACCCATACAACCTTGCAATTTCTCATTTCCATTAGCTGGCGGTACCAGTGCTATCTATGGTACCCGTGTTAATCGGTTTGTGGAAGGCGATACGTCACACGCACACGATAACACGTGCCGGTTCACATCACTCTTACTCTCACTCACTGACATTGCCTTACATGTATCCAGACCTTGTCTGTCCAATCTGCCATTACTTCTTATTGCCTTTCCAAAAGAGGCGCCGCAGCCAGCGGGGTAGAATCGACAAGCGCGAGAATTAAGCAGTAGCCTACTATACGTGACGTATACCACATATATGTACTTGTAATTACTACGCTGCAAATGTCTCAACCCTCTATCTCCCTGGGACCTTTGCATCTGACTGTTCATCAGGTGTGAGGAAGCCCGTTTCGTTTTATAGCAAAAATTAATTCTATTACAACACTGTTTATAATATGAGTGTTGGCATGGGTTCTGTATGTGGACTATCGGTGAACTGGAGTTGTTTTCCGATATGTGAGACTATGCATGGTGTCATATTTCGGTTGCACTGTCTGTAAGTATGTTCAACAGTCAGTTAAGAGTAAACATTTTTGCCAAAAATGTTTCAACAAAAAGTTCTCAAAAGATAGTCATAATGTCACAAGCAAGTCTCAAACTTGTGGTATTCTTTAAGCCCTAAAAATAATATCTTTAACCAGTCAACATTGCAAGGACTCGCTAAAACTTCGATTTCCCTTAGGGATACCGCTGTTTACAATGCCTTCTACTGTGTGAAGGATGCTGAGGCCATAGCGTTAACATCAACTGCTCCGTTTCGGGGTATTATTGAAAACATTTTCTTACGGGAAATGCATTAGCGCGTCTTCGCATCCTGAGACACACATTTGCCATCTACGCAATTTCTTAGCTGGTACAGGACGACTTCGTTCTAGGTTATCTCGCTTGAATCAGTTTTTAATTTACGTTCAAAGCCTTGATACTCATGTACGTATATCGATACACATTGAAAACTTGGAGCGAATAATTTTAAACTCATAAAGAAAAAATGAAAGGAGCAGACCTATAATGAGGACTTACCGTAGTGTATTTCTGAGGCGCTCATCCAATAGGCGTATCACAAAAGGAAGTTATTTCTTTACCAGAAGTGAATTAATCTTCATCCCAAATCGACGTGGTGTAAAGGCCTATATAGAAACGTTTTAAATTTTGACTTCAGCCAATAGCATCCCTCTAGTAGTGAAGAGGATCATTCGGGCTCATTTAGAAAACATCCGCGCTTAGAAAAACTGTTTGATGAGGGCGGTAGAGCATTGATTTTCCACTGCTGTTCGACGATGTACCAGCAAACTTGCTGCAAAAGGGAACATGAGTTGGCATTTCCTATGCATGTCACAGAAGCTCGTTTCCTGTGTACCTGTTGAGCACAATAACAGTGCTCATCTAAATTGACTGCCGTAAAATGCTATCATATGTGCACACCGTGAACCTGGTGAACCCACCGCACATCCGCTACTGCACACGGAAAGACAAAATTATCCTGTGCCGGCCGCACAAGTGTACGCTAAATAGGTTTTCTTGGAAACTGAGACGCAACTCTCAACTGTTTTATGTTTTTATCTTAGAATTTGTTGCGTTCTTGAACTTTTCCGGGGCGGCTTTCCGAGGTGGTTTGTATTCGTGGGCTTTCCTTACAATCTATATTCTCTGGCAATCGTGAGCTTTTCTCATGATTCTCCTATAATCATGAGTTTCTGTTACAATTCTCTTGCATTGCGGAATTCGAAAGTTTTCCATTACGGTTTTGTCAGCGTTGGCTTCTCAGTATAGCAATTTACCAAATTTTCAAAACGTAGCTGAATGATTATGGTATATAGGTACCTAAGTAATAAGGTGAGCTTTGATGTCTGTATGGGACTTATCTATGTCATGTCATTCAGCGTGCATCAAACCGCAGTAACTGCTCTTGAAATCTTAATATATAACCGTATCAAACTTTTTTCTAGAAACGTTTCGCTACCATACTTCTATGCATCGTTCCTTAACTTGAATACGGTAAGAAATCGTTAGCCAGTAGCGACACCAAGTGGGAGTTTCAGGGAGCTTGAATCGCTAACAATTAACCAAGCCCCTCCAGCCCCAATTTTGGTGACATCTAACCAACATACACATATTCCATAGCAACGTCAGCCTCTCCACATTTTACGCAGCCCCCTCAGTCCACCTAATACAAATTTCCTAGCACAGTTACCGTTAGCACACAAGAGAAAGAATAAAATTAACACCGATTTTACTTAGGCTGATGTACAGAGTGATGCATAGAGTGATTCACACGGTAGCTGCGGACATTGCGCGCTGCACAGTAGTGAAGGGGCACCCGGGATCGATCCCCACACCAAACACAGTCTTTCCCAAGGAAGGCACTCGGCGCGCTGAATCAGCGCATTTGCTTGCGCGCATAGCTATCGTGGGGGTACCTGCCCTAGGGTAAGAGGGTGGCTGGTCGCTGAACGTTCCATTTCGGCACCATAGTTCTTAGCGACCAGTCGTCGGCTGCAGCTGCACTTACTCCTCTGGGACCAGTTGGTCTATGTCTGCAGCACGAACCAGTGCGAGTGGATTTCCCAGTCAAAGTTGACTTTACCTTTCCGTCACATACCTCTACTCCGAGCTTTATCAAAGCCTTCTACAGTACAGACCTGGGTCTGTACGTCACCAAGTTGGTCCGATCGGGACAATTCTTGGACAAATTTTTTTGAAATAGCCTGAAATTTGTGGAACCTTCTTTCCATATTTCCGGGTTATCTCGCTAGAAAGCAAACTATCGCAATTTGTTACCTTTAAGTAGCGGCAACTGAGTTTCCTATGATATGTGTGTCCGAAATATGTAGATATGCAGAGTAGGTACCAAAAATATTAAGCTGCGTCTAATACTTTGTCCAGGGACTGAACGGGATCGGACCATTTTCGAGACCCGAAGCCAAGCCTTTATTTTAGGAGGCCTCGGCTTAACCCCTTTATGCAGCAGAAGCGGCAACGAGAACAGGTATATTAGGGCAGGTAAAAGACTTGCGGAATAAATTCATGAACACTGAAGTTTCAAACGGTTGAGATACTCTTTTGAAATTATGATTGTATTACATGATACCTATCTATCCACCATGAAAACTCAAGCGTCAAAGCGAAGCTAACGGAAGTCTTGGCCGCCCCAGGAGTTATTTTTATCGTCTAGGGCGAACAAGAATTCTGTTAGAGGAAAAATTTTTTTCCAGCGGCATGCTTTTATATGACCGATTGGAATCTTTACAACTCTCTGCTAAACATATCTCTTGGTTGAACGTACCAGATTAATCGCCAACTTTGGCAGAGACGTTTCCATTCGCGTTCATCACTCTTAACGTAAAACGGTGACCTTTATTTGAAATAGACACGAAGGTTGCATGACTGTCAAGCTTAGGTGGAGATGCTGCCCAAATAAGGTATGCTTGGCTAGAAGATACGCCCTCTTCTTCATCCTTCTTTACTCACCTCCGGGCTCGTCATTGCTAAGTTCCATGTTGCTTCTTGACACTATGCTTTGAAGACTTCATGCACTGGGCTGAGCTACCTGGCTGTAGAACAAAATGACTGTAAATGAAATAACGTCGATGTGACTCGAAATTTCTTTTAAAATCGGTAGGTAGTCACCACAGCTGAAAATATACACACTATACCAGCTCGTCACCTATACCTGCTCAGAAATTTCAACACTGACTGACTTTCCCCCCACCCTCCTCTAAAAAAGGCTAAATAGAATAAAAAAACTACCCCGAAAAAGTGGAGATTCAATATCCAGGAAACATTTGGAAAGTGCTTAAAATGTTTACCTTCAAGTTAACGGCCATCCCACAGACAGATGAACTCAGACTGGCATTTACTAGAATTTTGTTGGGTAAATTAGAGATAACAATGACGTCATCACATGTTCATAACCATGAAACCAATTTTCTGTAGACATCTCCAGCCTCGATAATTTTGCTCATGTTTGAAATAGTTAAGATCATTGCTCCTGTCTGCAGGACTAACGTGGCCGGCCCAGCGAGGCGAGAGACGATGATAACGTCACAGCAGCGGTCTCGAGGATGGCTAAGACGTCTGTGGTCTGTGGCGGTCTTGTTCCACTACTACGTTCACTTTCAAGAACCGATTGGTCTTCTTCGGGCGTCTGATAAATATTCCTACAAGTTAGCGCAGACATGAAGTAATTTAATCAGTCGCTAGTATTTCATAACCGCGACAGCAATATTCAGTGCTTTCAATAGGCACGTCGTACAAAATACTATACATTGATCTTAGCCCCCAGTTCAATTAGTAATATATATTAACTATAGTGTAATGGAAACTGCAATAAACTTCCACTCCAACGCTCGCATGCTATATACTTAATACGTACGATATTGTAAGTGCAAATTACCTAGCATTAATAACACAGGCATCGCATCATCGTACAATAAACTTACCCACGCACGCTTGTATACAAATAATAATTATTATAGTATATGTGCGAATTAAACCAAGCAATAAGTACCCTAAAAGCCACTTCATCGCAGCACTTTCGCTGGTCCAGAGCTCAACTGCAATCCGCCCAGGTCATAAAATGAGCCATAAATTCCTTAAATAACCCAATAGCCCCTTTGGTATCAGCCGAGTCTTGTAAAACTCTATAATGTCGCGACCGTGGCGGATAGGTGCAATATTATCCGTTCTAAAGGACTTGCATGTCGGTAGTAAACTCTTGTATTGAAGGCTTACAACGAAACCGAGCGTTGGGTGCACTGTCCGACCTTTCGCTGAGGACCTCAGCTCAAGGCCGACCACTCGTCCGTTCATCCAACCGGAGCCTTGCGGTTATGGAATCTCTGCGCTGTTTATTAAGAATACTTATAATTATGAAATTAATTAGCTGGAATTATGAAGTCTTAATTTTCAGTCACGATTCTATATTATCAAATGTACATGCGTAAGAGTCGACGTTGATGCCATTCCATTAGATTTGATTTTCTTTCCGTGATTCAGTGTTACCGGCTGTTATCTGCTGCTCACAAGAAAGTAGCCCACGCCGTACACGCGTATGTACATATGCATATAGGTACAATGAACAGAACTCCTCAGACACAGACTCCTACAACAGGGAAACTTCCTGAAACTGAAACTCTCTGAAACTAAGAACTTGCAGGAACGCAGGCTGGATATAGCGTTTTCTGGCGTCGTGAGTGACAAGCAAAAAAAGAAGACGTAAGGCTTATTTGTTACTCTATTCAACAATTCAACTTTACGTTTTACTACGATACCAGCTAAAAAAATATTTACTTACAAAGAAGGAGGAAGCATACCGTTGAATTTAACATCTCAAACCTGAGACTCTTCATTGTATACCTATTATAGACATATTTTACCATCTTGTCTGTAAATTACGAAAACTAATATTTTAATTTTTTTTCCTTTGGTTTACCAATATGTCGTTTAGCAGCTACGGGCTGTTTCAACAATTTTATAAGCTTTATTCAATTTTCTGTTTTTATCTTTTTATCTGCTCCAGTTTAAGTCATTAGTTTCTGTTTGAGTGAGGTACCATCCCAACTGAAAATATTCAGGCGATTAGCCGACATTATCAAACACCGCAGTCATGTCCACAATATCCCGATATGAGCTTATGGACTCCAAGCTTTTCATGCTTATACAACCAAGGGGGGGGGGGTTATTGGGGAATTGGAGGCAATTGCTTCCGGGCCTGTCTGCCAAGGGGACCTCCTTTAAAGCATTTATTTGTTAAAATATTGTACATTAGTACTCTGTTCTGAAAACTTTGCAATTTGAAAATGTCTCTACAACTCTTCCTCACTTGATTTTTTTTTTTTTTTTTTTATTTGTGTTTAACAATCATCCTGAAGTATTTCAAAAGCATTTCAGTCCACTTATTCCCAACAAAATTACGAAATGAGATGTTCAATTGTTAATCTCCCAACTGCGCGTGTTGACGTTGAGAAACGCTCAACAGTTTTTCAAATTAGATTAGATTAAATAGGCGGCAGTCAGTAGACGAACCAAGAGGCCCATTCCCAAAGAGACAGTGGAGCTTACGCCACGGTACTCTAAAATTACATCGCTTCTCAATAAAATTCCTATGTATTTATTAGATCCCATTTCTGATAATCTATTCAAAAAGCGTTTTAAAGAATATGTCTTGCAATTGTATTAGCTTTTAGTTCATGTTTGCCCGATAAGTTCTGCTTAACTTCTAGTGGCTATGCAGATAAATCATTGTAATTGCTTCTTATTCATGCACCAAACGATATTCGTACTGCTTCAATGTATCTGTGTGTAATAAACTTATCAATGGTTGGTAGACTGTAGATTATCATGATAAAGAAGTTGATTTTGTAAAGACCAGACTTTGATTTGTCCATCGATACCAGTATGCCTTATGCGTATGTACATTTCGATGATAGCACCAATTTGGAGACAGTAAAGATTAGATAGGCGGCAGTAGACGAACCAAAAGGCCCATTCCCAAAGAGACACTCCCCGGCACTCCCCGGCACACTTACACCCCGGCCCTCTATGAGCTATTGCCATTATGTTAGTAGGATGTAGAGGACTGGAGAAACGAGAGGAGAAAAAATAGAAGACGAAAGAGAACAAATATAGGAGAAATAAAAAAAGGGGGAGAAGAATCTACGCCAAAGCGATGGTCATGAATGCCCGCAAGCATGATCGATGGCCGCTGATATGCGGAGCTTAAATATATAGATGGAGCGGAAGTGAGACG